>JAUTBS010355081.1:0-26177 GCA_032361285.1 Aequorea victoria | reverse complement strand
TTTTTCTTTTATGTATTCTTTTGATTAATTAGAGTAGCTCTTTTCTTTCTTTTGAGCTGGGTTTCATGCCATTATCCGTGATCTTCATGAATCCCGAGGCATTGAGGCAGTTTCGATGCTCTTTTAAGCTGGGTTTTTCCCGCGACCCCCTTCTTAGGCCTTGAGATCTAGCATCTCAATGTCTTTTTTGTTTTAAGTCGGATTTTATCACCCGCACCATTTGTTTCTCTCCCTCGGGATTTTTCGAAGAAATCCTGAGTTCCTTTATCGTCGAGCTGTCAAGTCAAGGCTCCACGATTCCTTTCCCGTTAAAGCCGGGTATCATTACCCACAACCTTTTATTATTTTTCATGGTTCTTACGCGCCTTTTTCTCTTGGTCTTGGTCACCCAATTTGTTTTCTCGCTATTAGCTTTGTTTTTTTGTTTTGCTCTTCTCGTAGGATCGTCACGAGATGTAACCTCTTACGATCTAATTTGTTTTCCATCTCTTTCTCTATTTTAGGATTTATCATTGCTTCTTCAAGCTATGACATTACGCCCATCTGGATTTGGTTGCCAAACGAATGACTTGAGAGATTACATTTCAATCAAGAAAACTCTACAATGGCAGGAGATGGCGATGCAAATACTGCGTTGATCCAAATTTTGTCAGAGATACAGCGACCTTTGGAAGGCATGACCCTCACGCTCCAGGATCATACCCAGGCCCAAGAAGAGATTCGGGCCCTTCAGACAAACCAGGTTCTGAGAAATCCATGAGATGAAGTAGTCAACAACCAACTCTGGAATGATGAACAATACAACACAGATTCCCTGAAAAATAGACCCTCTGCTATTGTTTCCAATGTTGTTCTGTCAACTGCTGCTAATGTTGTTCTACCAGCTGCTACTACTGTAATAGATTTGGCCATGGCCCGAAAAGCCTTGCTATCTGATAAGATCGATAGGTTGGGAAAAGTGTTGAGGAAGGCTAGAGGAGTCGATGGATACATGCTTGATGTTGAAGGACTCTGTCTGTTTTCCGATGCCAAGCTGCCCGAGAAATTCAAGATGCCTGACATGGAGAAATTCGATAGTACCAGAGACCCTAAGATTCACCTACAGATATATGTCAGTACCTTATCTCCCATGGGTATAGATGACCCACTTGAACATCGTCGGCTGTCTCATTTGGGACATTGTTGCACTGTCGAAGAAATAAGTAGGGTCGGTTATTTAACGGTAGTGGGCTAATTGTAATGAGAAAATAAAATTTTGAGGGATGAGATGTAATTTCTAATACCTGGGGGATTCAGAAATATTTAAGTATTATCTCGAGGGATGTAATGGTAATTTTCCCTAAATTAAAAGGATTTAAATTATTAAAATTTTCACATAGGACAAATGTCACATCAATAGTCCATGAGAGTATATCTCAGTGTAGTCGATACTTAATTTTTGTTAAAAACTTTTTACCACTAACTTTGTCTTATACCTCTTGCTGCCGTCAGATTCCATAGGTCCCTCTTAAGGGCTGCTCAACGTTGGTTTCTAACCTTAGAAGCCACCAGAATCAAAACTTGGAAAGACATTGCTACTGCATTTGTCGGGCAGTATAACTATAACGTACAGTTGGAAGTAACCATAAGGGAGCTGGAGACCACCAAGCAGAGTGTCCGGGAAGCTTTTGTTAACTTCCTGACCCGCTAGAGGGGTAAAGCAGCTAAGATGACCAACCGGCCTATAGAGAAAGAATAGGTCTGAACGGTTGTAAAGAACTTGCAACCCCAGTTTAGAAAGTACCTCATCCCTCAACTGCTCATGACATCTGAGAAGTTGTTTGATGCAGGTATCCAAATTGAGGATGCTCTCCAGTCGAGAGAAATTAAGAGAATAGAGGTCAGGACAAAAGTTAAGACAGAGGCAGGTACGAGGCAACCAAAGCCCAGGAGGCCTTATTAGTGTCTGAACTACCAAGGTCAAAACTATCAAAGTTTGAACAGCTACCCAACCAACTAGCCTAGCCAAAATCCACCCAACAATAACGTGCTGAGGGCTGCAGAAGTGAACTTCCTTAACCCTCAGCCAAGCCAAGCTAGACCATCGGTTCCTATCGGACCATTCTGGACATTCACTCCCCTGAATGTACCGCTCTTTGTGTTATTTTCGAGGTCGATAGAAAAAGGGAACCTAAAGCCCCTTAATCCAATGTCTCTTTCCAATCCACTCCCAGCCAGACACAATCCTCATAGGTACTGTGAATACCATCAGATGCCTGGGCATGCCATTCAACATTGCTTGAGGCTTCGGCACAGGATTGAAGACTTGATTGATAACAAGGTGATCCTGCCTCCAACGACGGCCAACCCTAATGTTACTACCAATCCACTACCGAATTACCTAGATCCATCCCCTTTTTAACCCCGGTGATGGAAACCTCTCTATTTTTGGTGCCCTACCAGACAATAATGTAAAGGAAACAGGCATAAGCGAACCGAAAGAGGAATCGAAGGAGAACCAAGGGAATGAAGGATCAATAATAGGATCCAAAACAAAGACAGGAATAGAAGCAAGGACAAAACCAGAACCCGAAGCAGAGGCAGGGAAAGAACCAAAACCAAAAGCAAGGATAGGAACAGAAGTAGAAACAGAAACAAAAATAAAAGCAGGAAAAGGAACGGGAACACTAATAGGAATAAAGTCGGTAACAGCAGCGGGAACCAGAAAGGACCCGGGATCAGAACCCAAGAAAGGGTCTAATAGACAGACTCAAATTGGGTATGAATGGGCAGTATATGAAGGAAAGAGAGACTTTTCTATTCTGTAGATTTCCAGAATCATGGATCGATGAGGTGTCTAGGCAGAAAAAACCTAGGCTGGAGATATTCTTTGAACATCAGTTGACCGACAGCAAGCCCAAGGAGGACAAGGCAAAAGGCGAATGCGTAACAAAAAAGGCACGCAAGAAAAACTGGGCCAAAGACCTAAAGGAATTCATGCTAGGGTCGCTCTTTGAGGGAAAATCTCCAATACACACGAAAGAAAGCATGCAAGAGATCGCCATGCTGGGCAACGACGAGCTAGTCAACTGTTCCAGATTAATAACGAGCAAGGTTAGCGTTGTAATAGAAAATTAGACTTATAAGTACAATGTTTTGAATGATGTAGATAGTGAGTCAGAGTCCGAGTTGGACTTGTCAACGTCTATAGATTCAGAGTCCAGTGGTGAGTTCATCGAGCATCCACCTGTTGGGGGTGTTTTGGTCTTCTATTACATTCAAATACATGTCAAAATTTGTAACCTTCGCTGTTGATAATAATCATATGGAGAACTTTTCTGGTTACCCTTTTGTACTTTTTTATGAATGTTTGATTACTGACTCCGATGATTTTGATGGGGATGTTCCCCTTGAGCTAAAAATTTTAATTGAAAAATAAGAAAAGATGCACGCTAAACCTTTAATTGAAGAAACTTCTTCAATAAATCTGTGTACTGAGAAGGATCCAAAAATGGTTCAGATCGGTTCTGCTTTATCAAATGAAGAACATGAGCTATTAATCAAATTATTAAAGGAATTTAAAGATGTATTCACGTGGTCATACGCAGACATGCCTGGAATTGAACCAGATATTATCCAACACAAAATACCGCTCTACCCCAATGCCAAACCTGTGAAGCAAAAGATGAGATATGTAAGACCTGATTGGGCCCTCAAAATCAAGGAGGAAGTTGCCAAACAAGTGAACCCCGGCTTTCTTCAGGTGACAGAGTACCCCAGTGGATTGCTAATATTGTCCATGTGCCAAAAAAAGACGATCGGGTACGAGTTTGTATTGACTTTTGGGATCTTAACAAGTCAAGTCCCAAAGACGACTTCCCTCTTCCATATATGGACGTCCTCGTGGACAATACTGCTGGACATACACTGTTATTATTCATGAATGGATTCTCAGGTTACAATCAGATTCTCATGGCCTCGAAGACAGAGAAAAGACTATGTTCACCACACCATGAGGGACGTATTGTTATAGGGTTATGCCATTCGGTTTAAAAAATACAGGAACCACGTATCAATGTGGTGCAACGGCATTACTCCACGACATGTTACATAAGGAATTGAAAGTATATGCGGATGATATAATCATCAAATCTAAAGACCGTAAAGGACATACCCTGGCCTTGGAAAAATTCTTTAAGAGAATCTGGAAGTATGGAATGGGTTGAACCCGCAGAAGTGTGCTTTTGGAGTTACAACAGACAAAATGTTGGGATTCATCATCACCCAAAGAGGGATAGAGGTAGATCCCTCCAAGATTAAGGTAATTCTGGAGATGCCTCCCCTGAAGACGGAGAAAGAAGTTAGAGGAATCCTAAAAAAAGAGAAGAATACAGTTGATCATCCGTTTCATCTCGAAGCTGACTTCAATCTATGAACCTATTTTCCATTTACTCAGAAAGAATACAAAATTTCAATGGGACCAGTATTGCCAGAATGCCTTCCAGTCAATCCAAGAGTACTTACAAAAACATCTGGTGCTTTCCTCTCTGGAACCAGGTAAACGCAGAGTGCAGTATACCAGATGAAGAATGGAAAAGGGATCGTTCCGAGGACTTGCTTTGGTTTGACGAAAGAAAATTGAGGGCGCACGTTCACGTTCAAGGCTATTAGAAAATGATAGCCCGGACACTTAATAAGAAGGTCAAAACTAGGGACCTCAAGGATGGGGACCTCGTACTCAAAGAAATCTAAGCCCTATCTTTGATCCAAGAGGGAAATTCAAACCAAATTGGATCGTGCCATATATAATCAAAGCCTTTATGACGGGAGGAGCCATTATTATTATGGACCTGAACGGAAACACTTTCAATACCCCAATCAATTTGGACCAGCTCAAAAAAGTACTACCCTTAAAAAAAAGATATGGAAATAAGAGAGGCTCGCTGGATTAAAAAACTAATGAAATTAAATAACCCAGGCAAAAGTAAGGACAACCCATAAGGTTGAAAAGCCGAAAGGGAAGCTTTGGTAAGATAAGGGCATAAAAAAGGAGAGTGTTAAGACCCAGAGTGGAACCATACCAGAACTACATTGTGGTCTGATTTATTTTCTTTGGGATATGTAGGCAATTTTAATTTGAAGTTCAGCCCAAACCTGTACGTAAATAAACCTCTCCCCACAAAAAAAAAAGAGAGAAAAAGGAGAAACACTCACCCAAGTACTTCATATTTCAAAACCCTCTATCTGATTATGATTTCAATGTAAAGATCTTTTTAAATCATTTGATTAATTTTCTTTACATGGCATAAATGAACATCAAACGAACGAAGTGAGAAAATCAAAGATCAAAAAAGGGAGAAATTTTTATTACTTAGCCTTAACGAACAAAGTTTATACATGAAAAGGAAAAAGTGCAAATCCTAAATCTTTTTCTAAAAACAAAAGTAAAAGGGAAAGAAGATAACATAATAATGGAAGTGCAGCTAGAATAACTAGATTGAGTCCTCTCTTCTTCGCATCGATGTCTTCTTCCTGCTCTATATCCATTCTCAACTGTGTGGATTACATCTTTTTTGATTTTTGGGTGGAAGAAGCCATGTTACAGTATCAGAGATGGCTGTCAAGAAAAGGCTGGACATCCTTTTATAGAAAATTTGGAGGACCAGAACCTGGACTTCAACTTGACTTAAATCTGGCGCACGCCACCCCAACATAGCGTCATGTCCTCCCCTTATGGCGTGTGCCACCTTAGCTTTAAAAGAAGCAGTTTTTATTCTCTCCCCTGCTTTATATCTATGTTATCACCACTAACACTAAAAATCTATAGGTGTTAGCGTAACCGATTCAGTCTATGCCTTGCTATATCCTAACATCCATGAATTTGTATTCGTATAGACATAAAAAATGCAACAAAAACCTGAAAAGAGCGCAAACATCATTGTATATAAACCTTTGTAAATAAAATTCTTTGTGCATAACCATATAAATAATCTTGTATATTCCTATAAATAGTAACCCTGTAAATAACACCTTGTAAATAGAACCTTGTACATAGCATCACTGTACAAAAATTTTGTAAATAAACCTAGAAAAACGTAAAAATGCTTATCTAATGGCCTAAAAATAGAAAATTATTTTTTAGGAAGCGTTAAGACGCAACCTAAGTTGAACCAAAAGCAGAAAACTCAAATAAACCTAAAAAAGTGTGCAAACGTTTACTTAGTGACTAAGAAAATTAAAAATTTTCCTCTTAGGAAGTTGGAAATGCAACATAATTTAGATCAAGAACAAAAATGCAATAAACCTAAGAAAGCGTGCAAACGTTTACTTAGTGACCAAAAAAATTAAAAAATTCTCTCTTAGGAAGCGTTGAGACCCAACCTAAGTTGGATCAAAAAGAACAAAATTTAATAAATCTAGAAAAACATAAAAATGTTTATCTAGTAAGCAAACAAATAAAAAATTCTCCTAGAAAAGCGTAAAAATATTAATCTAGGAACAAAGAGTATTAATTCCCTCTCAGGAAGCGTTGAAATACAACCTAAGATGGTCGGGATGATCGAAAGCCTAGCCATCTCGGAAAGCGTTGATACGCAACCCAAGTTCGAACTAATCAAAACAAAATAAAAAATTCTCCTAGAAAAGCTTGAAAATATTAATCTAGGGACAAAGAGTATTAATTTCCTCTCGAAAAGCGTTGAAATACAACCTAAGATGATAGGGACAGTCAAAAGCTTAGCCAGCTCAGAAATTATTGATACGTAACCCAAGTTCGAACTAATCAAAATAAAATAAAAAATTCCTCTAAAAAAGCATAAAAATGTTAATCTAGGGGAAAGAAGTATTAATTCTCTCTCGAGAAGTGTTGAAATACAACCTAAGTCGGTCGAGACGATCGAAAGCCTACCCAACTCAAAAAGCATTGATACGTAATCTAAGTTCGAATTAATCACAACCAAAATTCCTCTAGAGCAGCGTAAAAACATTTACCTAGGGACAAAGATTATTAATTCCCTCTTGAAAAACATGTGACATAACCTAAGTTGGTCAGAATGATCGAAAGCCTACCCAACTCAAAAAGCATTAATACGTAATCTAAGTCTGAATTATTTCAAAATTCCTAGGAAAACGTGAAAATATTTGTCTAACTCGGCCACCTTAAACTACGCTCGCAGTCCGGCATGACTATAAATTGATGCTCGCAATTCGACACGTTTATAAATTGATGCTCGCAGTTCGGCATGATTATAAATTGATGCTCGTAGTCCGGCACGACTATAAACTGATACTCGCAGTCCGACCCGACTATAAACTGATGCACACAGTCCGACATGACTATAAACTGATGCACGTGGTCCACTCATGACCTTAAAATGATAGTTTTTTTTCCTTTTGTTTTGTTTTTCTTTGCCAGATGAACGGTTTAATCAAAAGGGACTGTCTATTATTCTTTGACATTCACTCACCAACGCATTACGGCGAGAGTACTGTCAAAGAGGGACAACTGTAAACACCCCAATTTTGACTAAACTGAACATCAACCAGTTCCGCAAGCTTTCGGATGATGAATTCATACATCAACCGCGTTGAAGGAGCCTCCGTCCAGGTCCAAGAGTCCGAGGGATACTCCAATGCACCCCAAAACACCCCAAGACCCATTAAAACACCCAAAATACGAAAAACACCCCATGGTGCAGCCCAACCTAGCACTGTGCCATAACTTTTTTCATGCCACTAGCTAAGCCATGTCAGAGCCCCAAGACACATTTACCCCTAGTGCACGCCACTTCCACCTAGCGCCACACCACTTCACCTAGCTCCATGCCACTTTCACCTGGCCCACGACACCTTAAGAGGAAACTTCAGCTCCAAGTCAGCTTGCTCACCCATTCTTTATAAATAGGACCCTCCACCCACCTCATTCAGGACCCCCAATTCTGATAGCACCAAACCTCTATAGAATTGAGACCCGATCCCAAGTCCCTAAATCAAACCTCTGCCAAATTAATAACCTTAAGCTAAGCTAATTCCTAAAACATCACTTGAACTACCTGAAACTTTAGAATCCCTTGCATTAGAAGGACTCCGAAGACTCAAAGACCGCGCAAAACTCCTCCCGAGGACGTGTCATACGTAAGGAAAAGCTTCGAAACTGCTTGAAACTTTGCTCGTCTTCCAGGATATATGGTAGGTTTCTCTTTACTCATCTCTTTCTATTTGTTCATCTTGTTTTTCCTTTAAATTTTTTTTAATCAGTAAAAGGAAAGAAATAGGCTGTTGGTCTCATTCTCCCCTGTTTCTTTTCTTTATTTTATTACCGTCCAAGCATGTTTGTTTTTATTATTAGAATCGTATGTTAATTTTTCTTTCTTTCTCCTAGTCATTTAGCTTTAAAAATGCATAAAATGCTTTCTTTTTATTTTCTTCTTTATATATAAATACTTACACACAAGCACACTATTTTTCTTAAAAAATAGTACCCCCTTTTGGACCTTTTGGTGTCGAGCTCACTCTTTCATAGTGACGCGCGCCACTTTCAGAGAGCCCAAAGGCGGTGCACACCATTTCCAAATGGCGCGCGCTCGGTTATGAGATGGCGTGCGCCACCACTATTTAAAAACCAGTGGCTTCCCAGCATCTTTACCCAGTAGTTTTTCTACATATTTTCTATCTGTTAGAACTTCTGTTGAAATATCATGTTTTTGTGTTTCTTTCTATTATAAAAACTCACTTGCATGTAAAGAGCACACTATTTTTTCAAAACAGTAGCCCCTTTTGGGTCTCTGAGTGTCGAGCTCACTTTTTCATAGTGACGTGTGCTATTTCTAAAGGGCCTGAAAGTGGCGCACGCCATATCCAGATGGCGCGCGCCAGGTTGGAGGTGGCGTGTGCCATCTCTTCTTAAAACCAGTGGCTTCTAGTAGCTTTTTCTGCATCTTTCTATTTTAAGAACATATTTTTATATGCATCAACTGCACTGACATGTTGTCATCTCCCACTTGACATGCCTTTAAGTGTAAGTATGCATATAATACCTTAGTTTTTGGTCAAATTTTATTTTATTGTTTGGTTTTTCAATGTTCTCTCTTCAACTTCCTTTCTGTATATGTTTGCTTTTGATAAATTTAAGACAAGAATAAAATAAAATGGCTAAGTAGAGGCCGGTCTTCGGATCGGGCGAGAGGGGTGCCTAACACGTTTTCCTTTCGTACCCGACCTCCCAAACTATTTTCTCTGGTAAGGACGAACTAGTCCCTTGAAAGTTTTGGTTTTTTAGTTTATCCGAAAACCGTGTAGCGACTCTAATTGTGCTGCCTTTAACACGGACGCATTTGGGAGAAAACTTCTCATTTTTACGTTATTGTTCCTTAAATGGGACGAAAAAGAGATGGGTTCCTCACACTAATACACTTATAAAAAATAAGTTGATACTAATGTTTTGGCATATTATATAACTTAGGCATTGATGGGGTATCTGCGAAAAGAGTTGTGCTGCCTCGGTGTTGAAAGAGGTGGACGTCACATTGGTCGACAACCAGGTGAGAGTGGCAAACAATATCATAATAGATTGTGTATTGTGAGAATATTTCCTTGGTTTTTAAATACCTCTATGAATCATGTGTTACTATCGTGTTTTCTTAAATGAACCTCTCATCATGTTTATGAAAAAAATTTCTAAAAAAAGTTTGTGAGCATGTATTGCTCGTATATATGAAAGTTGTTTCTCTTTAAATATAGAGATTATAAGCATGTGTTGCTTATGTATGTGAAAAAATATTTTTTTTAAATAGATTATGTTATCGGAAGGTGCCAAGGGGGCGTAGCCCAAAACTGGGCATTTATTTAGCCCAGAAGTGGGCGGTTGTTAGCACCCACCACTAGTGGTAAAGAGCATCCCTCATTTCTGCCACTCTAATGTAGTGAGTTATGAATGAGGTTACGGTACCGTTGGAACTCCCTGTCATGAGGTAAATGACTACTTGGCTACTGGAGGACGTAGTATGTGTGTGTGTGTGTGTGTGTGTGTGTGTTTATGAGTATGTATAATATGCAAATAAAGCATTTATAAGATGGGATAAAGAGTCGTGTGCTATTGAGAAAAACTTTTAAAGCTATTTTGAGTCATAGAGCTGTATGTTAAGACATTCAAAACTTATTTTCTAAACTTGAAAGATTGGGTCGTGGGGCCGAGTGTTGAAATATGAAAGTTATTTACTAAGCTTTTAATCTTGGGCCGTAGGGCCATATGTTGAAAAGGGAAAAAAAGAAATTTATAAAACTATATGAGTTGGGCTAGTGAACTGTATGATGGAATATATCCTTCTGTATGAGTTGCATGAGCATATGTTTTTTATATAAAATTCCTTACGAAATATCTATTGGGAAGTTGTGTGAAAGCATGAACTTTTTATTTTAAAAACTTTTTATTTGTAACGATTTTTGAAAAATCTTATGAAATTATTACTCTTAGTTTTCAAGTGTTGTGTTGATATACTTTTTATTATGATGCTAAGCCCACTCTCCTATAATCACTTGTGGTTGTAGATCTTGTTACAAGATAGATGGTTGGTACACATGGTACGATTGAGATTGGAAGACGTGTGATGTGAGTATGAGACTTGGATAGAGGTCTTCAAAGAAGAATTTGTATAAAGATAATCAATAACTCTCATTTTCATTTTTGGGGATTATGTATCCCGTATGTATAATTAACTTGTAGTTGATGTAAAATTTATTCAAGTTAATATTGAGAACAATAAATGGATGATAGTGATGCGGAGTGCATCCTTAGAATATGTGTTAAGTTTTTTATCAGGTGAGCTTATGACGCACCACTTCAAGTAGGTAAAGCATCCTCAGGGGAGTGGGTGTGACAGAACCACCTCGGCCTCGTTGTTGAACCCATCAATGGACCTCGTAACGGACTTGGCGAGGTTGAGGAGGAAGCAAAAGGCCCTGGACCGCCAACCCGCCAAAGAGCCTGAGGAAGTTGAGGCTCTAACCTTCAAATTTCATGGTGCCCCCATGCCTACCACCGCCCAGAGTATCTTGGATCCAGACGTCGCATACGAGCTCTCCAACGCCGTCCTTCTGCCCCAAGACATGGCCAAGCATGTTGCGTTCGACGAGACCACTCTGTATGCCCAGTCCATGCAGTATATGGTCGGGGTAAGTGTTCAACTTACTTCTTTTATTTTCTAATAATTTCCCAAGTCTTCTATTTTGGTCTAACACTTTATTTTTTCTTTATGCTGGGACTCCATTGCGTCCACTCCATGCTAGATAGTCATCGGAGGTTGACGAACACGTCTCGAAAGGCTATGTAAGGGCTCGATGTGGAAAATGCAGGTCGGCTCTTTGCCAAAGAGAAGGTTTTTGGACTCGAGGCCAGAATCCAGTCACTTGAGGCCGACCAGGGCCCCCTTATGCTTGGCATCCAAGAGCTAGAGGCCTGGGTGTCTGCTTCTGACGTTGAGTTATTGCTAGAAAAGGCAAAGATGGAGGAGGTTGAGAAGAAACATGAGGTTTCCAGACTGGACCAAGCTTAGGTTGAAGTTGCCTAGAAGGAGCGTGATGACCAGATGTGGTAGGTCAACTGGGACTAAGACAGAGACTTCTACACCAAAGAGGCCGAGAAGATCAAGGCCAAGATTTTGTATGACGGCTACAAGTAAGGTCTTGGTAAACTTGAAGTCCCGGTGGAGTCCCCCCTGTGGATCGAATATCTTATCTATCCCTATACCAGCCAGCCGCTCCCGTCGACCTCCACAGATTTGGCGCCCATAGATCCTCTACCTGTGGTTGAGCCTCTAGTGGTTGAGGGTCCTCCCGCCGAGGGGAACACCATCGAGGTGTGACCCCAAGGCCCTTTTTTTTACGTTGACCCATTTTCCATGTAAGTGTCAACCTCTCTATGTAAGCCTTCGGGCCTTCTTTTAATCAATGAAACTTATGTTTGTTCATCCATAAGTGTATTACTTCACCATTGTACTACTTCAGTATTGCTTCAAAAACTTGCGAGTATTGGTATTTCTTATCAAATAACCACAGCTCCGTGTGTGATCGAGATCCTCATTCTGAATCTAGCTCAGCGAACAAGTTTCCTTGTAAATTTGTCAAGTTTTGGCACTTCTTTCCAAATGAACCAAGATCTTGATTCTTAGCCCAGCACGACGAACAAGTTTCTTGTAAATTTTCCAAGTGTGTTGGCACTTCTTGCCAAACGAACACAGCTTCGTGTGTGACCGAGCTCCTCATTCTTAGCCTAGCATGGTGAGTAAGTTTTCCTGTAAATTTACCAAATGTGTTGCCACTTCTTGCCAAACAAACACAACTTAGTGTGTGACTGAGCTCCTCGTTCTTAGCATAGCACGACGAGCAAGTTTTCTTGTACATTTTCCAAGTGTGTTGGCACTTCTTTCCAAATGAAAATAGCCTGATGTGTGACTGTGCTCTTTTGATGGGTGGGATCATTCGACTAGGGGATTATTCATATCCCTTGATGGCCCAAACTATTATAGTTCGATTTTTAGGTTTGTTCGACTCTTTGGGAATTATTTGAATTCCTAGATGGCCCAAACTATTCTTGTTCGGCTGTCGAGGTTGTTCAAACCTTGGAAATTATTTGATGGTTAGAACTGTTCTAGTTTGGCTGTCGGAGTTTTTTGAACCTTGAGAATTATTCGAATTCCTGGATGACCCAAACTGTTCTAGTTTGGCTGTCGGGATTGTTCGAACCCTAGAAATTATTCAATTTCCTAGATGGCCCAAACTGTTCTTGTTCGACTGTCAGGGTTGTTCAAACCCTGTGAATTATTTGAATTCCTAGATAGCCCAAACTGTTCTAGTTTGGTTCTCAGGGTTTTTTCAAACCGTGAGAATTATTTGAATTCCTTGATGGCCTGAACTGTTCTAGTTTAGCTGTCAGGGTTGTTCGAACCCTGAGAATTATTCAAATTCTTGAATGGCCCAAACTGTTCTAGTTCAGCTGTCGAGGTTTTTCAAACCCTAAGAATTATTCAAATTCCTAGGTGGCCTAAACTGTTCTAATTAGACTGTCGGGGTTGTCCAAACCTTGTGAATTATTCGAATTCTCAGAGAGAGTAGTTGCATGCGAATATCTTTAAAAGAACACAATTTTACTGCTATAAGCCCCTAGGTAATTTACAAAGGATTAATTATAAAAAAAAAGTGCATATTGACCCTATTCTATGGTCTAGGAATGGCTTTTCCGCTGTCGTCTTCAAAGTTGTAAGCTCACATGCCTATAATAGACCGAACTCTATAAGGTCCTTCCCAGTTAGCGTCGAGCTTTCCTTCTGTGGTCACCTTTGTGTTTTCCATTACTTTCCAGAGTATAAGATTCGCAAGACCGAAGTCCCGAGGTTTCACTCTCTTATTGTACTCATTTTTTGTTTCTTCTTGGTAGGCTTGAATTCTGATGAGGATAGTCTCCCTTCATTCTTTGGTTAAATCTAGGTCTCAGGCTAGGATTTTGTCATTGCTCTCAGGGGTGAGTAGATCAGTTCTGATGGTAGGTAGACCAACCTCTAAGGGAATAACTGCTTTGGTCCCATAGGTCATCGAGTAGGGTGTTTCCCCTGTGGACCAACGAGGCGTAGTTTAGTAGGCTCAAAGGACGTTGGGAAGTTCGTCGATCCATTTCCCCTTTTCCGTTTCAAGCCTTTTCTTTATTCCGTCCAATATTGTCTTATTTAATGTCTCCACATGGCCGTTGCACTATTGGTAGGCTGGCGTTGAGTTATAGAACTGTATGGCCAGCTCGACCATGAATGCTCAGAATATCCTTCAATTGAATTGAGTCTCATTATCCGAGATAAGGGCTCTTAGGATGTCAAACCTCGTAATAATATTCTTCCAAAAAAATCTCTTCACGTCAGTTTCTCTGATGTTGGTCAGTGGCTCAGCTTCCATCCATTTCGTGAAGTAGTTAGTAGCCATTATAATAAATTTTCTATTGTTCATGGCCTTCAGTAGGGGTCCCACGATGCCAAGGCTCCACTGAGCAAAAATCGAAGGACTTGTAAGTGGAGAGAGCTCGTCAGCTGGTTAGTGGATGAGAGTAGCAAACTTCTGGCACTTTTTTCACCTTTTGAACTTTTGGACATACTATTGGGCATCCTTCTACATATATGGCCACCAATATCCTTTTTTTATCGCTGTATGTGCCAAGGACCTGCCCCTGTATGGCTTCCACAAATCTCTTTGTGGATTTCAAATAATAGATATTCTATCATGCCTGGGTGTACGCAGAGCAGATACGCTTCGGTGAACAACCTTCGGTACAACTTATCCATAGGGGAGAGCCAGAACTGAGCTATCTTCAATCGTATCTTATGTGCCTCCCTTTTGTCGATCGCAAGTTGGTCGGTCTTGATGAAGACACAATTGGCTCCATCTAGCTCGACGACAGTTCGGCAAGGAGGATTTTTTCTCGGCTCTATACTGGCTCGATACTGGATTTCAGCAAGAAGTCAATTGTGATCATTCTTGGATCACTAAACTCCGAGGCCGAAGTAAGGGAAGCTAGAGCATCTTCATGGCTATTGAGTTCTCAGCATATTTGCTCTATGTTAAAGGCTTTGAAAGTTCCCAGCTCCTCCTTTGCCTTTTCCAAGTATTTGGCCATCCTATCGTCCCTAGCTTCGTAGACTCCATTTGGTTGGTTGACTTGCAGTTGAGAGTCATTGTATACCATAATCTCAGCCACTTGAAGTTTCATTATGGCTCGTAAGCCAGCTAGTAGGTCCTCATACTCTGCTTCGTTGTTGGAGGTGTAAAAGTTGAGCTTAAGTGACTGTTCCAGCACTACTCCCTCGGGGAAGGTGAGGACTACTCCAACCCCTACCCCTTATTATTTGATACAACATCTACCTAGAGCATCCAAGCTCCTGCTGATGGCTTCTTCCATGTCTTTGAGATTTCTACCCCCACTAGCTTAGTAGATGGATCTTCTGCTGTCGAGCAAGGTGTCGGAGCAAACTCGATGATAAATTATATCAGTACCCGAGCATTGATGGCATTTCTTAGCTCATAAGTAATATGGTGCTCTTCAATCTTTACATCCCATCTGGAGATCCTACCCGTGAGGTCTGCTTTGCCAAGTAGGGCTTTCAATGGATACTCTATCAGTACAGTGATGGGGTGGGCCTAAAAGTAGTGCATCAGCTTCCTCGAAGCTATTACCAAGGTATATGTCATCTTCTCTAATGGTAGATACCTTATTTTGGCATCAAAGAATGTTTTGCTGACGTAATAGATAGGCCAATGTTGGCGTTTCTCGTCTCGGACCAGCACTCCGTTCGCTGCATGTTGGGATACAACAAGATAAAGATAAATGACATATTCGGCCACCGGAGTGGAGAGAAGTGGAGGATTTTTCAAATATTTCTTGAGTTCTTCTAGAGCTTGGTTTTCCTTTTCAGTCCATTGGAACCCAGGGTTTCCCTTCAACACTTGGAAGAATGGTCGACATTTGTTTGAGAACCGGTTAATGAACCTGTCCAGGGCTGCGGCCATCCTTGTTAGCTTTTGCATATCTTTGACCAAGCTCGGCCTCTGTACGGATTGAATTGTGTCAATCTAGTTCGGGTTTGCTTCGATGACCCTATGTGTGACGAGGAAGCTAAAAAATTTACCCAAACCAACGCTGAAGATGCACTTGGAAGCGTTGAGCCAAAGCTTATAAGGCTTTATGATGCTAAACATCTCTTGGAGGTCGGCTAAGTGTCCTTCATTCTCTTTGGTCTTGACCACCATGTCATCGATGTAAGCCTCCATGGTTCATCCCATCATGTTGCCGAAAATCCTAATCATCATCCTCTAATAGGTTGCTCCTGAATTTTTCAACCCAAAAGACATGACCTTATAGCAGTAGGTCCCCTTGGAGATAATGAATGCGGTCTTCTCTTGATCTGGGCTGAATATTACAATTTGATGATAACCTCGGTAGGCATCGAGAAAGCTCATTCGCACATGCCCAACTATTGAGTCAACCAGCTAGTTTATCTTTGGCAAGAAAAAGCTTTTTTTTGGACAGACCTTATTCAGGCTTGTAAAATCTAAGCATACCCTCCATTTTTATGTCTTCTTTTTGAACACCACTATATTCGATAGTCATTCGGGGTAATGAAGCTCTCTGATTGCCTTGGCTTCGAGCAGCTTGGCAACTTCTTCAGTTACAACTTCGACATACTGAGGTGCTGACCTAGGGTTTTTTTGTTTCACCGGCTTGTGAGCTGGGATAACATTGAGTTTGTGAAAGATGAAGACAGGGACAACCCCGAGCATCTCGTAAGGTGTATAGGGAAAGATTTCAATGTTATTCTTTAAGAAGGCGATCATCCCGACCCTCTCCTCTTCCCACATGGAAGAACCAATCAAGAAAGACTTCTCTAGGTTGGCTTCGTTGATGGGGACCGTTAGGAGGTCTTCCACTACTTTTTCTACAGTCTTTGTGCTGACATCTTGCAGAACTGGCTAGTCCGAGATTTCCACAAGTTGGACCTACACTATGGTTCGCTTACTCTTCAGCGCGGCCACGAAGCACTCCTTTGAGGCGACCTGGTCTCCGTGTATTACCTCTATGCTATCCTCGGTAAGCAATTTTATCAATTGGTGGTACGTTGACGGTATGGCCTTCGGTTCATGCAACCAGGACCAACCAACTATGGTGTTGTAGGCCGGGGGAATGTTGACTACTAGAAAGTCAATTTTGATGGTAATCGTGCATGCACGGATATGGATCATTACTTTTCCAAGTGGCCAGACCGATTAAGAGTTGAACCCCACCAGAGGGGTGAGTGATGAAGTCAAGTCATTTTCCCCAAGGCCGAGCTTCCTAAAAAGATCATAATACATGATCTCGGTCGAACTTCCCTGGTTTACCAGGATTTTTTTGATGTTGAACCCATCCATGTTCAAGGTAATGACCACAGCGCCACTGTGCGTGTGTTGGAATCGCTTTAAATCTTTCTTTATGAAGGATATCTCGGTCCTTTTTCCTTTTAACCTTGACCTCTTAGCTGGCTATACTTGCATCACGGTCTGTTGGTGTAACATTTTCTGCATTTGGCCCCCTAAGGCGGCTCTTCTGGCTATGATCCATGAGCCTATGGATCATAATAATCTCTCATCTATCCTGGATGACTAGGGGGTTTCCCTTTTGTTCTGTTCAGCCCCCTATCCCTGTTTTGTCCTTGGTTGCCAATGAACTCCTTCAAGTGTCCATGAAACACCACAGTCTCTAGGTGTCTTTTGAAGGAATAACAATCCTCTCTTTTATGGCCTCTTTCCTTCTGGTAGGAGCATTTTCATCGCACCCCATCCTTTATTGTTGCTTGGATAGTTTCCTTCGCATCTTCGACAGCCATACAAAGTATGGTTTTTCCTTGATCTGGGGGATGATCCTATAGAGTAGTTCTTTGAAGATGATGTATACAGTGACTCATTAGTTATTGAACGCGTCTATCCTGGCGGGGCCGAAATGATTGACTAGGCCGATTTCCCTCTTGGGTTTTTTCGTAGGGCTTTCCACCGCCTTGATGCTCAACCTTCTTGGGTTTGAAGTAGCCTCCTCCAAGTCAGTTGTGCCAGCATCCTCCTTCTTTTGGACATGTTATTCCACTTTCCTTGTCAGATCTCTGAAGTTTTTGGGTGGCTCCATTGCCAGGGCACCCTGAGCTCATTTCTTGGGGAAACCCAAGTCTGAACCTAGCTATCGCGATCTCCTCACTACAATGCTCAATCTTATTATATGTTTCCTAGTATCTCCCTGCATATACCCCCAAGGTTTCCTTCTTTCCCCTCCTGAGTGCCAAGAGTGCATCAATATCCTTCAGAATCTTGGTGCATGTTATGAATCGAGCTTCAAACGCTACGGCCAGCTCTCCCCAACTATCAATGGACGCAGCCGGGAGTTTGTTGAACCACCTCAATCCTATTTCACTCAGGTTAGAGGGAAAAACCTTGCACATTAGGAAGTCTTTACCACTCCATGGGGTCATCATTTGTCTAAAATGATTGATGTGGGCGTTGGGATCTATCTTAACATCATAGGAGGTGCATTTGGAGAGAGAGAAATCCTTTGGCAGAACCAGAGACTCAATCTTGGCTGAGAATGGGGTAGAAAGGAACTTACCCTGGGAAGGGCCCGATCAGGGAGCTGGACTGCCCGATTTTGGATATTTATGGCTTTGTCTTGGGGCTAGGCAGCTCAGCTTCTTTGAGTGGTAGCTTCGCGCCTCCTTTTTTTCTCTTCTCCTTGAGATGATTACTCTCAAGTCTAGACTGTATCGAGATGAGCATGTGTGGATTTGTTCACCTGTATCTCACTGGCTAGTGCTCTTGGTGAAAGAAAGGTAGTTGCTTTCCTCGCTACTTGATTCTCGAGCTCAGGAGAGTTTTAGGACCGCCTTCCCCACCTGCTGAACTCGATTGAGTAGTGGGGTGAGATTTCTTCTTGATGGGGGGGATGGCCTCGCCTTGCTAGGTATAAGATCGTGTCTATTGGTGTTGTAGAGACTGTAAATTTATTAAACACCTCTCATGCTATTTATTTATTAATTCGTGGATTAAGAGGTATTTTTGGTCAATGAAAGTTTATTAAGAAAATTTGGGGCGTGACAAGTGGCCTCCCCCCCTTGGATTCTCCTCTTGTCGCTTGGCCTTGAGGGTTGCTCTTAACATGACAATCTCTTCTTATATCACGTTGAAGGTGGCATCCTAGTCGAGGGCCTCTTCAAGACGTTTAGGGGTCTGGTATATAGGCCTCTTGCCTTGGTACTTTGTCAATTTCTTGGTGAAGTTTTTCTCCATAAGAATACGCTCTATGTTAGACCAGTCGTCATCTTCTCCCGAGTTTTTCTTGGAAAGGGATGTCATGGATAGAGGCTAGGCTTCTTTGGTGAACTTTCTACAGACAGCGCCAAATGTGCAGAGAGAGATCCGCATGGGGTGTATAGAATGGATGGAAGTGTCACCAGGCCCAAATCTTTCTCTTTTATGGTTTGGATGTCCTGCAAAAGAGAGCACAATGACTGTCAGATGGGGTGTGCTCGCCAAAGTGCCCCTACGATGACTAAGTTAGTAAGGAGGCTAGAACTTGAACCAAATATAAGGAAGTCAGGGATTAGGGTTAGAGATATAAAAAATATATACCTCATATAGGTTGACGAACCCCTCTATTTACAGGGATGGAAGTGGGGGTGAGTTGACTTTGGGTGTTGATTCCTATGCAGACATTATTGCCCCTAATTTTGGTTAAGTCAGGCGTTCAACCCTTACCCCTAACCTAAACTCATAGACTTCATGATGGCATGTCAGGAAAGGCATGGGCGCATTAAATGTCATGTCTGTGCAGTCGGCCCTATTGTGCTCTTCGTATACTCGGCTTGCCAGTGTGGCCTTTCATCATCGGCTCGGTCCATGTTCTATGACGCCGAGGTAGGGCCTAGTTGTCCATTGCTCTTTATGGGATGGGCACATTCTGAACTATCTTTATGTGTAACCCGACCCATATTTTATAGGCTCGGATCTGGACTTGGGGCCTGAGCCATAATGAATCGGGCCCCTTCAGAAACTAATTGTCACACCTCAAATTTAGAGGCATGACCAACCGTGGACCACGAAATTTAGCTCAAAGACCCATGAAAGCCTAAAGATTAAAAAAATATTACGGAATAATATGAAGTATTGGCAGATACTACATATGACTAGATCATCAATTCAAAACGTGATGGATATCCGTGGGTCACAAATCCATTACAACAATCACCAACCATGTTTATCCAAATGTAAACTAGTCAACAAAAATGATATCATCTAAAAGATTATGCAAAATGAATTTCCCTAAGAGGTCATTAATGTTGGGTCTCAAGACATTACAGAATCCTCCACTAGTACCTTGACTGAAATGTGTTAAAAAAATAACATCAGCTCATAATTCAGTGAATTAAAAATATGCATAATACAATACAGTTCTAAAATAGAATGTCCAAAATATATTTTAATTGAAATATAATCATGACATACAACGAGTAGAATAAAACCATGTAGTATCACAAATTATTATTATGTTTGTCAAAAAATATTTTCAAATAAATACGATTTGCGAAAAAAATTGATATTATCTATTTATCTCATAGTTAAAAGGTGAGTGAACAATATATCCAATCTCCGTAAAATAATCAATAATATCACAATGGTGAGAGCAACATGGTCATCAATAATATGTGGTTGGGACAGGCCCTCTATGGATCATCAATACAGTTCTAATTCATTTTTTTAAATGTAAATAAAATTATATTTAAAATAGATTAATAGTAATACTGAAAAAAATATATACTGAAAGTAAAGATAATGTTAAAAGTTCATGGGACATGCCCTCTACGGAAGTGACTTTAGCCGCTAGAGAAAATGTCCGACCTTGCGATCATGGTGACTCGAGTTGTCCAACGATTTAAGAGACAGTCCTGGTATTGTCAGATGATATAAATTGGACTGTCTTAGTGAAAAAATCTAAATGCTATCCTGATGTGACTCTAAGTTTAATATGTTGAATCCAAAGCACCGAGTATGTCTTGAGTTATTATTGTGGCACTGGATATCTTTTTATGGTTATGAATCTCAAAGATTATTGATAATCATGTTGTTCTCACCATTGTGGTAATGTTAGTTATTTTACCAATTCTAGATATATTGTTCACTGGCATTTAACTATGAGATAGTGTGAATTTTTCCTATAAACTGTATTTATTTGAAAATATAAATTTTAGACAAAAAGAAAAAATAATTTGTGATATTGCATGATTTTATATTGCTCGTGGTATGTCATTATTATGTTTCAATTAAAAGATATTTTGAACTTTTCGTTTTAGAATTCTATTGTACTATGCATGTTTTTCATTCACCGACTTATGAGCTAACGTTGTATTTTAACATATTTCAGTCACGGTATTAGTGAAAAACTCTATAGTGTCGTGGGACCCAACATTAGTGATCTCTTAAAAAAATTTATTTTGCATAATTTTTTAGATGATGTCATTTTTTTTGACTAGTTCACATTTAGATAAATATAAGTGGTTGTTGTAGTGAGCTGTTTGTGATCTACGAATATCCATCACGTTTTGAATAATGATTTACTCATATGTAGTATCTGCCAATACTTCATATATTTCGTAATATTTATTTTAAATTTTAAACTTTCGTAACTCTTTGGGCCGAGTCTCGTGGTCCACAACCAATAATTTGCGGTGAGACACTAATTATATTCTATATATGACAACATGTAACCTTTTAAAAAAAATTTGAAACAAATACTGAAAAATGTGATAGGTGAACAACTAATATATTTGTGACGGAATTTATAAAATCAAGGCAGAAAAGAAATAATGGAGAACCAACAAAGTCATAGCACATATATTGTTTCTTAAGAATGAACAAAAAATGTTAATACGTAATTGCATATTTGCTACATTTAAATTTTGATATTATATCTAATGTCACTTATTTCATATGCAAAATTGTCTACAGAATACACATGTATATAGTTTGGCTCAATTTAGCCCAACCCAACTTGAACAACCCAATAATCTAGTCACGTCGGCCCATTTAAAATGATGACATTTTTAAATCTATACGTCAAACCTGAACACAGAAAGAAGAATAAAAAACTGTGAACCAGGAAAAAAAGAAGAAGAAGAGGAAAATAAATGAAAAATATATATCTGGTAAAACAAACACAGCCTTAAGATAACTTTTATTGCAGTGAAAAAAGGGGTGATTCTAAATATTCTACAAAAACTTCTAAGTACACCCACCTTTCAAATTTAAAATTTTTACATTGTTTATGATGTATTAAATTGTTTGAGATAATTTATTTAGAGTAATTTTTTGTTTTTTTCAAATGTCTACATATCCTTCTTTTTTACTTTTAATCATAGTGTTTGTGATAATGACACGGTTATTTCTGTTTTAAAAGTAGAGTTAATTTTTTACTCGAGGGTATTATAGTAATTTTGTTCATAAGAAAATTAGAATATTTAAGATGTGTATAGACATTTTTTTTTTAAATAATAAAAAAGAATTAGTGGACTTTTTAGGAATACCAACATTATAACTTAAAAGTTAATTTTTTTTGCAAAACAAAATCTTTTAAGAGATACCAAACGGAGGTGATTCATCTTTTATGTTATAACTTTTCAGTCCTAGTACGTGTTTGGCAATCCCTTAAAAAGAAATTCTTTTTGTAAGAAGTCTTGTGGATTAAGAAACTTTATAGATTAGAGAGTCTTGATGATATACCTGAAAACAATTTCTTATTTGAAAGTATAGTTCATGTAAATCTCTTAAGAGAGACTTTATAGGATGGGTTATTCTATTAAGAGTTTGATAAGTTGTAAACTTTCTTTAAGAGTTTGATAAGTTGTAAACTTTCTTAAAGAGTTTGATAAGATGTAAATCTCTTACAGATTTTATAGGATAGTTTGTTATATTAAGAGATTGATAAGATGTAAACTACCTTGAGTCTTTTTAGCAATGTACAAGTTCATTAAGCTTCAAGACACAACATAACAAACCAGGTTCGTAGACAGAATTGGGGATGCCTCTGCCACAAGTCTGCTCGAGCAGTGTCTAGACAGTGGGCCTATTTTTGAGACACTATTATGAACATTGCAGCTTATTCTATAAATACTCCTATAAAGCTCTTCGAGTTTGGCACTTAGAAAACTCTTCAGCAATCAATGTTTCAATGCCTACTAACTCACGTCAGGTTTTCTAAAGTTAGTTGTGCTCAGAATCAATTCAGATACTTCGTTCTTCTTAGGTGGATTCCTAAGAACACCTTCGGTGGTTTCCGCTGGTTGATAACACCGTGGATTCCACAGATTGATAACACTGTGGATTCTTCAAATCAAGCGAAGAATGGTGCACATGGATTCGACAAACTTAGCTTAACAACGTCTAGATTGTGGATTCAACTCGAGCCTGTAAGTGAATCTTGTAGCTGTTCATTCTTAGTACTTGTTTTTTCTTGGACCTAAATTGGTCCCGTAGTTTTTTACCCAGGGTTTTACACGTACAAAATCGTGTGATTTGCCTTGAATGTGTGGTTGTTTTTTTTTCTCGTTATTAGTTGTTTACCATTTAGTACACAATAGTGATTGGTTACGTCATGATTTCAAAAATTAAGTTGAAAATTTATTTTTCAATTAGTATCAGATCGAGTTCTTTTAGTTTTAAAAAGTAAAAGATCATAAACCAATCTCTGTCATGGACTTTCCTAGAGAAGGAAACTTAATAATCAAACCACCTCTTCTTGATGGTTGCAACTATTCCTATTGAAAAGCTCGCATGAGGGCTTTTCTGAAA
Organism: Aequorea victoria; assembly: GCA_032361285.1. NCBI lineage: Eukaryota > Metazoa > Cnidaria > Hydrozoa > Leptothecata > Aequoreidae > Aequorea > Aequorea victoria. Next base: position 2,807 of record JAUTBS010355081.1, on the reverse strand, counting down.
TTTCTTCATGAACATGTTTGAATTTTTGTTATTAATGGTAACAACCCCCACACTATTTTTTCTAGAAAAGAGACCATACCAAATCTATTGAACAATGGGATAAAAGGATTTTGAGGATATGAGTTGGAACACCAAGGGTATCAATTTTATCTTCAGTAGTGTCACACCAGAGGAGTTTAGGTGAATCTGTACATGTAACACTGCTAAAGAAACATAGGATATCCTTGAAGTTGCCCATAAAGGTACAACGTCTGTAAAATGTGCAAAACTTCGAAGACTCGCAACTAACTTTGAAATCTTAAGAATGGGTGATAATGAGACCCTTGATAAATTTTATATTAAATTAAGTGATATGGTCAGTTAAAGCTTTAGCCTTGGTGGAAAAATTCCAGAGTTTGTATTGTTAGAAAATACTGCATTCTCTACTTGAGAGATTCCAACCAAAGGTTATCGTCATTGAGGAGAGCGAAAATATTGACTTTTTATGGGTAGAACAATTTGTTGAAAATCTTCAAACTTATAAATGCGGTCTATGTCAACTAATAAAATCAAAAGGTGTTGCTTTAAAAAATACTCAGAATGACGTAGATTCTCCTAATGATAAAGTGGAATTTGATCCCAAAGTTATGACTTTTTTTGTGAAAATTTTTAAAAAACTTGCCATGATAAATAAACCTAACTTGAGAGACAAATTTAAAAAATTCAATGAAAAAGGAAGGAGTGGAACTAAATTTGTGAAATTATTTTTGTTAAAACTCAATCTCAAAATATACAATGTTTTGAATATCAAGGTTATGGCCATATAGCACACGATTGCCAAAACAAAAAGAAAAAGAAATGAAAGGTTCTTAATATCACTTGGGATGATAGTAAATCTGACAACAATGAGACAGAAGATCGTGAACCAGAGGATGACGATTGCAATTTCGTTGCCTTACTTCTTCCATTAAACTGGATGACCATCCTCTTGTTGTTAACAAATATAAAAAAAAAAAAAATGACTCCGATTGTGATTCCACTAAAATTGATGTAGAGGTAGATTCTGGTGAGAATTCTTTTCAATCAGCTTATGATAAGTTGTATGAAAAAAGTCTAAAAATGTCCAATGCTTACTCAAAACTGTCTGTGAAATTCAAAACTTTGAACGAAAAAAAAAGAGTTCAAAAACCTAGCTATCAGAATCTTAAAATCATGTGAGTCAACTGAAAACTCATAGAGTTAAACTGTATGATAAACTGATTTGTGTAAAAAATGAAAGGAACAAACTTATTGATGGATGCAAACTCTTGAACAAAAATTAAAAAATTCAAGAATTTTGAAATAAGTTTGCATGAATACCTTAAGTCCAACACTATCCTATGTGCCAAAGTTGCGAAAATGGAGAATGATCTCATTGCTTCTAACTCTACTCTTAAGAGATTGATTTCAAAAGCATTAGAAGACATTCTGAGCATGCAGAAAATATCAACTGACCGATCTGGTCTTGGATATATTGGTGAGATTTCTTCTTCAACCAAAATAGGTAATATCAACTTTATTAAAGCTACCTCTTTGTTTCCTTCTATTAGTCGGCCAACTGTTCAACCTAATGTCAAGTCTGAAAAAATAGCTCAAACACATGTTTCTAGAGTCATATTTCCTAAACACATACCCAAAATAACTTTGTGCCTATATGCCATCATTGTGGGTTAGAGGGACACATCAGACCTTTTTATTGGAATCTTTTGTCAAATTCTAAACCTTATCAGATAGGAAAGATGGGAAAATTCTTCAACTAACTGAGACAGCTTAAGAAAAAAGCTCACTGCAATGTGACTGCTCGAGCGGTCACCACATTCGCTCGAGCAAATCATAACTTGAGAGTTAACAATTACCACGGCAAAAGTATCACTCGAGCGGTTAATAGGGTCGCTCGAGCGGTGTACCATCAGAGAGCTAAATTTGAAAAAATTGCATCTGAATTTCAAAAAACTAGGGTTATCTCGGTTAGAAATTCTGACTTAAAATGTAATATTATCCATACTGCTCTCAATGCACAAAACTCTTACATGTGGTACTTAGACAATGAATGCTCCAAACACATGTCATGTGACAAGTCGTTCTTACGACAGTAATTTTGGCATAATGGCCATCGGGCCCGACCCAGCACAAGCCCACGCAAATCCCACCATTGTTCGGGTCAGGGCGAGCCAGCCCAAAAATTGAAAATCTCGGCCCAGGTCCGACCCTACGCCCTACGGACTCGGGCTTTGGGTGGGCCATCCTCGAGCTTGGGCCATGGGGTTGATCTGGCCTGGCCTATCCGATTTTTTTCTTTTAAAAAAAATATATATATTAATAAGAAAATTTAAATTTGAAAATAAAATTAAAAAAGTTAAAGTTTAAAAGTATAACACCCCACTCCTCGGAGGATAAATAAACCTACTCGGAGTGGTGTTACGTCATCTCGCCTCATCTTAATCTTATATAAAAGATCGTCCAACATATTTAAACCATTACATAAGCTTCAACCAAACAACTTCTAAGGAAAACTCCAATGCATACATACATCCCCATACATCATGAAACCAGCGAAAAACTCAAATCCAACTATATACAATAATATAATAATCATCTATACAACATACATGAGCAAACCCAAGAAGACTGTACTACAAAGTCTTCACCTCATGACTGATCTTCCACCTTGTACTATGGACCGATATCTACCCCAACTTGTAATCTGCAACCACAAAGGTTACAGAAGAGTAGGCTTAGCATCATAATCAAGAGCATACAAAAGCAGGGCATAATCATGCAGGTTTTAT
>JAUTBS010354859.1:0-10525 GCA_032361285.1 Aequorea victoria | reverse complement strand
ACTCACTTCTCTAGATTTTAGAGGGTTTATATTCTAGTGTTAGAACTTCTTATTCAATAATTAAAGCAATCGTACGCTTTTACTCTTAATGATCGTGTCGTGAAAAGTGAGGCGTTACAGCTTCAATCCTGTTCTTATAAAATAGAGTGAGGTATCTAAACTTCTTTTCAAATACCTCATTATCCACTTCACAACATTCCAGTGCTCTTTCCTGGGATTGTTCATATACCTGCTCACAACTCCACTGCATGTGAAATATCCAGTCATGTGCAAACCATGGCATACATAAGACTGTCAATAGTTGATGCATAGGGGCCTTACTCATGAAATCCGGCTCTTCCTCTTTCTTTGGTGATTGGTCTTTGGTTAGCCTGAAGTGGCTAGCTAAATGTGTGTTTACAGGCTTTGCGTTCTCCATGTTGAACCTACTAAGCACTTTCTTTACGTACTCTACATGTGACAACTCCAGGGTTCCTTTGGCTCGATCTCTAATAATTCGCATCCCAAGAATGTATTTAGCAGCACCTAAATCCTTCATAGCAAATTAGTTTGATAGTTTCTTCTTTAGGTTGTTAATCTTCACAATATAAGATCCTGCAATAAGTATATCATCTACATATAGCAACATAATAATATATTAGGTATCTAAGAATTTAATATAGCAACAATGGTCTGTCTCTAGCCTAGTGAACTCGGTACTACTCATGAAGCTATCAAACTTCTTGTACTATTATCTGAGAGCTTGTTTCAAGCCATACAAGTTCTTCTTTAGTTTGGAGACCATGTCTTCCTTTTCTTATACCTCAAAATATTATGGTTGTTTCATATATACGTCTTCTTCCAAATCACCGTGAAGAAATGCAGTTTTAACATCCAACTGCTCAAGGTGTAGATTTCAACAGTCATAATTTCTAGTACCAACCTGATAGTCGTCAACTTCACAACTAGTGAGAAAATGTCTGTGAAATCAATGTCTTCCTTTTGTTGAAACTCCTTTACCATTAATCTGGCTTTGTAGTGCTTGTTCCCGTCATGTTCTGACTTAATTCTGTACACCCACTTGTTATGCAGTGCTTTCTTTCCTGCTGGCAGCTTGGACAACTCACATGTCTGATTTGTTAGCAGTGAGTCCATCTCATCCTTCATAGCTAACTCCTACTTGATTAAAGTATCAATCTATAAAGCTTCAGCATAACTTTTTGGCTCACCATTGTTTGTCAACAGGATGTAGAACAGAAATGGCGAGAATAGCTATGGTGATCTGATGTTTTTGATGGATCTTCTGACCACGGTTGTTGGTGTATGCTGCTCTGTCTGTGGATTCACATTCTCCTGGTCTTCATTATTCACACATTGTGTTGTAACGTCCAGAATGTCATCCAAGTTTACAAACTCAAACTTCCTAACTTCAGGACTAATACTCTCAGCTTCTTCCTTTGACCTATTTTTGTACATAATCTACTCATTAAAGATCACATTTCTACTCCTAATAATTTTCTTATTTTGATCATCCCAAAAATGATAACCAAAAGTTTCATCCCTATACCTAATGAAAAAATATTTTTTGATTTTAGCTTCTAGTTCATTTCTATCGTTGGAGTCGACGCGAACATATGAAGTACAACAAAAAATATTTAAATTTTTTTTTACCTCATTTCTGCTCGAAACTTCTTCTGGTATTCTGTAGTGTAATGGAACAGATGGTCCTCTATTGATCAAGTAAGCTGCAGTGTTCACTGCATCAGCCTAGAAGCTTTTTGAAAATCCTGAGTGCACCCTCATGCTCCTTGCCCGTTCATTCAGTATCTTGTTCATCTGTTAAGCTACACCATTCTGCTGTGGAGTTCCAGGAATGGTTCTCTATATTTTGATCCCATTTGTAGCACATAATTTCTTGAACTCTCCATCAGTGTATTCCCCCTATTGTCTGATCTCAAGCATTTCAATTTCAATCCTGTTTCAGTCTCAATTAAAATCTTCCACTTTTGAAATGTTCCAAATGCATCCAATTTACTTTTTAGAAAATACACCCAAACTTTTCTACTCGAATAATCAATGAATGTTATATACTATCGGGACCCACCAAGAGATGCAACAAGGAAGGGTCTCCACAAATCAGTATGTACTAAGTCTAATTTCTCAGATTTTGGCGGTCTGTTAACTTTTGATAAACGAACTCTTTTCTGCTTCTCAAAGATACAACACTCACAGATATCAAATTCAATAGATTTTAAAACAGGTATTTTACCTTTGGACAGAAGTACTTTCATTCTCTTTTCACTCATGTGACCCAGTCTACGGTGCCAAAGATTGGCATCTAAACTAACATCTGCAACTGCAACTGTATCCCTGGTACTGGTGATCATGTAGAGAGTCTCTGTCTTTATTCACCGAGCCACTACTATAACCCCATTTGTGATCTTCCACTGACCACTTGCAAAGGACACTGCATGTCCTTCTGTGTCTAACTGCCCAACTGAGAACAAATTCATCATTAGCTTAGAAACGTGTCTATGACACCTCACTTTTCACAACACAAATCTTAAGTACTAAACTTAGAATAAAGGCATTACGCATTGAGGAATGAAATTCGAACCCTATGAGCAAAGGAATGAATGCATGAGATATGAAATATGATAAACCTAAAAAGGAAAAATTGATAAAAAGAGTTCAAATAAATTTTGAACAAGGAGATTGTAAAACGTTCAAGTTAGAAAGTCATTTCAAAGACAAAAAAAACGTAGAAAACTAAAATGGGCCCAAGTAAGACCTAGAAACTCCTCAAGCCCAAAAACGTAAATAATAATTTGGGTAGAGAATGAGGCTAAGCTTAACCATAAGGGCCCAACAAAATCATAAACCAAAGAATTCAATTAAGAGTTCAAAAAAGAAAATTCATGAAAGACTTAAAATAAGACCCAAATTTTGAGAAACCCAATAAGAAAATTTAATTACGGTTTTGGATCAAATATTATGGGGGCCCAATATAAATAAATACTTGAGCCCAATGGTTTTATTAATGGCCCAATAGATTTAATTATAAGTCCAAACCAAAGTTAGGCCAAAAACTTAAAATTTGACCCAAAACTTTAATTTTGGTCCAAACTCAATTCAATTATCATAAATTATCAAAATAAATAATAAAATAAATAAATTTGGGACATTCTAGATGTAAAACCCGATAACTTAAATAACTAATTATTAAATTAAAATAATTAATTAAAGATTTAATTAAATAAATTAATAAAATATTTTGAAATATTAATATCTATAAGATTGGAATAATAAAAAAAAGAATATAAATAAATATAGATGTAAATAATCTGCTGTAATTTAAAATAGAAAGAAATCAAGTAAAAAATAAATGATGAGGTGGAGATAGTAAGATGTTTTTAAAGATAACAGATGGTTATCTCGTAAAAATTGAAGGATAAATTCATGGGAGAGATTTGTAGAATTTAATCCTGAGAAATCTGTTATACATTATAAGATAAACGTGATCCTTTCCTGAGACCTCTCATCCATCCATCTCTGCGATCTCATCCCTCTCTCTCGGCCGTCCTCTATTACAACGCAAACCAGCACGACAGCGCCACCACCACCAGTGATCCCTCTTGTCGCCACCCATCATCGGCGCAACCGTCGTCGTCCGTAGCCTTCTTTTCCTGGTTCGTCTCTCTCACCTCTGTTACATGTTATAAATAGAAACACACACACACACACACAAACACACACACACACACACACATATATATATATATCACCATGTTCACATATCTATTTAATCCTCTGTTTAAGCTTCAATCTTTAATGGTTTTAAACACATAAAGATATACAAATATATCACATACACCGATTAAATGTAAAAGGATCCAGATTCATATATGTTGATATGTATATATACAACAATATGTATAACTAATGTAAATATGATGACAGAATCCATGTATACAAATATCATATATATGCGGTTATATATATATATAATTTTGAATTTATGAGAAAATAAATATATAATAAAGATTGAAGAAGAAAGAAAGAAGAAGCTCAGAAATCCCGAGATTTCACGCCATGAAAATATCAGGTTCAAAACTTTGGGTCGACTCACTTTGAGGTTGAGTCGACTCACAGTCCTTAGAACTTAGTTTCTTCACCGGTGGGTCGACTCATGTGAAGATTAGGTCGACTCATGATGGTGAGGTCTCGGTTCTTTCTCAAATCTTGGCTTGGGTCGACTCATAAATCATTTGAGTCGACTCATGGCCACTGTTGTTGGTCCTCCTAGGGTCGACTCATGAGCCCTTTGAGTCGACTCATGATTACCTATTTTGACTTGGGTCGACTCATTCATTCCTTTGGTCGACTCTCACTGTTTTGGTCGACTGTTAAGGTGTTGCATCAGCTCACGCTAACTTGGGCCGACTCACCAGCCATTGGGTCGACTCACAGTCATCTTTTGTGCCTTATGCTATTGTTCCTGCCTTTGGGTCGACACATGGCCTTCGCTGTGTCGATCCCTGGTCACCTGTGGGACTTGAGTCGACTCACGAGCCCTTTGAGTTGACTTATAATCGCGTGTTAGTGATATATCGAGAGTCTTCTCAGTTGGATAGACTCATAGCCTTCCTTGGGTCGATTCATGATCGCCTGTGAGACCTTCTGCCGAGAGCCTTATCTGTTGTGTCGACTCACACACCTTCTGGGTTAACTCAAAATACCCAAAACCCTTAAGAACCTTTCTGAATCAATTCCAAAACTAAGACTCTGTTTAGATATCAGTTTAAGGATAATTTAAATCATTTAATGATTAAATTAATACCAGAAACGAACTCTAAAACTTATGAATAGGGGAAGGGTTTGTTTGGTAAATGAAACCAGTTTAATTAGTTTTAATTATTGATTATGACATATTACATTTTATAATCAAGGTGATGTGGATCCATACATTGTTATTGCTGTTGCATATTATGCTTGCATTGAATATCAGGTGAGTGGTTTCTCATGCTACTTATTTTCAATAAAATTTCCATATTCTCAATTTATTTTTGAAAAAAGATGTATATATTTCTAAATTCTTTTAAATGTACTGTTATGATATTCTCTTATAACAATCATGGTATAAATGTTTTGTATGATATACAAAGTATTCTTTATCTATTATGGTGTGATCATGTGATTTCTTTTGAGACCATGAGGAAGTCCAGGAAAAAGGTCTCTACGGAGGTGACTCTGGCCGCTAGGAAAAGATTCGGTTTGAATCTCATAGTGACCCTAGTTTCTCAACAGTTTAAGACAGTCTGGCTCTTTCGGTGACCTAAACTGGATCATCTAGGAAAAAGGACGCAGATGCCATCCTGAGGTGACTCTATGTTCGATGTTGGATCCAACGGGCCAAAGCTGCCTCGAGTATTATTATTTTGGCATTGGTTACTCTTTTTATCCAGGGGGATCTTGTGATTGTTGATGGTTTTCCACTGTATTGATTGATGATCATATCACTATACTATTATTATTGACATTATTATGTTCCAGTTATATTATTGGCATTTTTATGCGTAGAGTATGATATTGACATTATTATGTCCTGATTATGATATTGACAATTATTCTGTCCAGATTTGATATGTTGATGACTCGTACTGATATTGAGATCATGAAAAAAAATATAAATATTTTAACAAAGATGAAATGATGGGTTGTGCTATCACTCTTTTTGTGTTTATACTATTTATCTCATGCCATGATTATGTTCAAATATAAGTTATTTTGAATTCCCCATTTTAGAACTGTAATCTATTATGCATGCTTTCTATTCACCAACTTTAGCTAACGTTGTAAAATAACATTTCAAGTAATCAGGAAATAATCTAGTGGATGGACTCAGTAGCTTTGTGGGATCCAGGAATAAGACTTCTTAGGATATGTATTTCACTTCTGCATTGAAATTTTATTATTTGATTATGAGTTGTTGAAACAACTTATTGATTGAGACATCATGGGTTGTTTGTGCCTTGTATTAATCATTATGGATTTTAATTAATTAAATCCCTTACAATTGGTATCTTTTAGCGTATTTTTAGCTAATTGAATGATTAAGGCTTTCTTAGTTCATTGGGCTAAGGCCCATGATCCATGGCCGATCACTACTCATTAGTTGGGGTGTGATAAGAGTGGTATCAGAGCATAAGTTTATCGTATCACATCATTAATGTATTATGTCATTAGTAGAGGTTCAGATCCCCAAAGTTCTAAAAGTTTATAAGTTCTTATTAGTAGTTGATCAAGCATTATCTCATATATGTTCTTATCCTACATTGATATCAGTAAGATGGCTCGTCCGAGGCGTGATGTGAGTTCTAGGCATGCATCTACAGAGGATGCACAAAGGGAGCATACCCCTGTCACTATTCCAGTAGCCCTAGAAGTTCCAATAACCCTAGTGCCTCCAACAGTCCCAGCTACTCCAATAGCACCAACTGTTCCAGAAGCCCTAGCTGCTCTAGTTGCTGAGGGAGCTCTTTAGGCTCTCTAAGCCCTGGTGAGAATGATTGCTAGGCAACAATCTCAACCAAGGGTAGTTAGCGCAGAAAAAGCTATGAGTTTGGATAAGGGCTCGGTGCTTGAGAAATTCTTGAAGGTGCACCCTCCGACCTTTATGGGGTTAATCAATCCAGATGATGCTGAAACGTGGAAGCTACGTATTGAGAAGATTTTTGAAAGGTTGGGCTGCACAAAAGAACATAAAATATCATTGGAAACTTACGTATTCGAAGGATAGACTGAACATTGGTGGCGTATGTTGAAGTGCCAATATGAAGAAATGGAATAGGAGCTCGTCTCGATAAAATTCCTGGCATTGTTCGATGATAAATATTATCCAATGGCTATCAAGAAGCATAAACAAGTAGAGTTGCTTATGCTAGAACAAAAAGGAATGTCAGTGGTGGAATACGAGGCAAAGTTTGTTGAGTTGTCCAGGTTTATGCCACAATATGTTGCTGAAGAGGAAGACAAAGTAGTATTGTTGGAGAGGGGTCTATGCCCGACTATTTGTAGTAGGGTCTCACTATTCAAGGTGAAGTCTTTGTCAGAGTTGGTGACCATTGCTCTTTTAGTAGAAAAGAGTTTGAATGATGCGCAGAAGAGCCAGGAGCTACAACCTAAGAGGTTTAGAGACTCGAGGCCAACATAAAATAATTTTGGAGGCAACAACCCAACCAAGAACACTTATACACAAACCCAGCCACAGACTCAGATTAATATGAATGCAGGATAACAAAACCAAAATCCATGTAACTATTGTGGACAGATTCATTCTCGTGGATTTTATTGTGATGGTACACTAAGGAAATGCTTCACTTATGGGAAGACTGGTCACATGGCTCCTGATTACAGAAATAAAGGGGCGGGAGGACAACAAGTTCAGCAGTTGTTTTAGAATCAAAGGTCTCCTGTACATAATGGTGGGCCAGCTCAAGGCCAGTATCAAAGACAACCTACTTACAACAGGGCACAAGGTCAAGGTGCAGTTACTCAGGAATGTGTTTTTGTTCTTACTTGAGAGGAGGTAGAGGCTTCACCATTAGTGGTACATGGTACTATTATCATATCATCTGTGCCTGCTAGAGCTCTTATAGATTCTGGTTCTATGCATTCTTTTACTTCACCTGAGTTTTTGTATTATTTATCTATTATAATAAAACCTTTGGGTGTATGTCTTTATGTGTCCACTCCTGTTAGGGACACAATATTGTTGCATGAGATATGTCATTTTGGGGTAGTGGAGTAGGATGATAAGATGTTGTCGGTAGATCTTATATCGCTAGTCATTCATGACTTTGATGTCATATTGGGCATGGATTAGCTCTTTAAGTATCATGTAACCGTTGCTTGTTATTACAAGATGGTAGTTTTCAATATACCAGGGGCAACTTATGTTCTTCTTTTAGGAAGACGTGAGGTTAGCTGCCCTTCACGCAAATTGAATGTTGAGAAGAAGTTGTGAGGGCCTTTTGGCTTGTATGGTAGGTACCAAGGAACTGGAGATGAAATTGGATGAGCTTCCTATTGTAAAGGAATTTCCAAATGTCTTCCCAGAAGATTTACTTTGTCTTCCTCCTAATCAGGAGATTGAGTTTATGATAGATCTTCTGCCTTGTACTACACCTATATCTAAGGCTCCGTATAGGATGGCACCCTTGGAACTGAGAGAGTTGCAGGTACAATTGCAAGAGCTTTCGAATAAGGGTTTCATTAGACCTAGTGTTTCACGGTGGGGAGCTCCAGTTTTATTTATTAAGAAGAAAGATGGTTCTATGCGGTTATTCATCGACTACCGAGAGTTGAATAAGGTTACTGTCAAGAATAGGTATCCACTACCGCGTATAAATGATTTGTTTGATCAGTTGCAAGGAGCTCAAGTGTTCTTTAAAATTGACTTGCGGTCTGGTTATCACCAACTAAAAGTTAAGGAGGAGAACATTTTGAAGACATCTTTCAAGACTCGTTATGGTCATTATGAGTTCTTAATCATGTCATTTGGTCTGACTAATGCGCCAGCGGAATTTATGGACTTAATGAATAGGGTTTTCAAACCCCAGTTGGATCGCTTTGTAGTGGTGTTCATTGATGATATCTTGATCTACTCTAAAAGCAAGGAGAAATACGAAGAATATCTAAGGGTAATTTTTCAAACTCTCAGGGAGCAGAGATTGTATGCCAAGTTTAGCAAGTGTGAATTCTAGTTGGACAACGTATCATTCCTTGGCCATGTGGTTAGTAAGGATGGATAGCAGCAAAGTGGAGGCTATTGTTGATTGGCCGCGACCGATGTCAGTGACTGAGATACGTAGTTTCTTGGAATTAGCAGGGTACTATCGACTGTTTGTGGAAGAACTTTCTTGTATTGCCCTATCTCTTACTAGCCTTACTCGAAAAGGAGTGAAATATGAATGGACGGATAAATGCGAGCACAATTTTTAGAAGCTTAAACAAAGGTTTACTTCGGCACCAGTTTTTGCATTGCCAACTGAGGGCGGTAATTTTGTAATGTATAGTGATGCGTCTCATCAAGTTTTGGATTGTGTTCTTATGTAATATGGTAAGGTGATAACTTATGCATCTCGCCAATGGAAAATTCATGAGAGGAATTACTCCACGCATGATCTGGAGCTGCTAGTTATTATTTTTGCACTAAATATATGACGACACTACTTGTGTGGGGAGTCTTGTGAGATTTACACCGATCACAAAAGTCTAAAGTATATCTTTACTCAAAAAGAGCTCAACTTGAGGCAAAGGTGATGGCTTGAATTGTTGAAAGACTATGATGTCGAGATACTTTATCATCTGAGTAAAGCGAATGTGGTAGCCGATGCTTTGAGTAGAAAGTCTTCGGGGGTTAGCTCGGCATCATTGACAATTCAACCTCATCTAGTGGAAGATTTGAGAAGAATGGGAGTGGAATTACTGCAATGTTGAGAGACTGCTTTGTGTAGTCAGTTGACAGTAAAGCCAACATTATTAGAGAGAATCTGTGTGGGTCAACAAGATGATCTTTAATGCAAGAAGAATGTGAAAGAGTTGCTCCAAGGAAAAGTAAAGGATTTCAGCATCAGTGACAATGGAGTTCTTAAATTCAGGGATCGAGTGTGTGTACCTACCAACGAAGAGCTAAGGAAAGAGATTTTGACCGAAACTCATAGTTTTGGGTACAACATTCATCCGGGAGGCACAAAGATGTATAGGGATCTTTGGGAACACTTTTGGTGGAATGACATGAAGAGGGATATATCATAATTTGTGGCACAGTGTCTTACTTGTCAGCAAGTGAAAATCGAGCATCAAAGATCGGCGAGAAAGCTTCAACCATTACCACTATTCGAGTGGAAATGGAAGAATATTACGAAGGATTTTGTATCTGGATTGCCTCATACACGTAGTGGGCATGACGTAGTTTTGGTAATAGTGGATCAACTTACGAAGTCAACACATTTCATTGCCATCAAAATGACTTATTTTTTGGATCGTTTGGCACAGTTGTATGTAACAGAGATAGTCAGACTTCATTGTTCGTCTGTCTCTATTGTTTCAGATCGTGATCTATGGCTTGTCTCTAAGTTTTGGGATGCCTTACAGTCAGGTATGGGTACTCGGTTGGATGGGTACTCGGTTGGACTTCAGTTCAGCCTATCACCCGCAAATCGATGGGCAGTCGGAGAGAATTATTCAGACTCTGGAGGACATGTTAAGGGCTTGTGCATTAGAATGGAAAGAAAATTGGGACGATCAGTTACCACTGATGGAGTTTTCATATAATAACAGTTTTCACTCAAGTTTGGGGGTAGCACCGTATGAAACCTTGTATGGGCGAAAGTGTAGATCCCCTTTGTGTTAGTATGAAGTTGGTGAGAGATAACTTCTTGGACCGAATTTAGTGGAGGACGCGACTCAAAAGATTACCGTTATTCAAAATAAATTGTTAGCAGCTCAAAGTCGACAAAAGAGTTATGTCGATACGCGTAGA
>JAUTBS010354748.1:0-10525 GCA_032361285.1 Aequorea victoria | reverse complement strand
TATTTTGATATATGTTGGTGACTCGTCTAGATATCGAGTTCACGAGGATTAAACGAATATTTTGAAAAGGAAAGGAATTTTGGGTTGTGCTATCACCCTTTTTGATATTACTGTATGTATCATGCCATGATTATGTTGTTGTACAAAACTATTTTATGTCCCCTGTTTTGAACTAAATCCTATTATGTATGTTTCCATTCGCCAGCTTTTTGCTGATATTGTATATTAACATTTCAGGTAACCTGTGAGGAGAGATCTTGATGATGGATTGCTATGAGGGATCCAAGATGAAAAACCTCTAGGACATGCATTTATCTTTAGCTTCTGCATTGTTTAAACAAATAGATTTAATTATGAGTGGTTGAGACAACATTGTGATTGAGATATTATGGGCGGTTTGACCCACTTTAAAATAATGGATTTTAACTGCTTAAATCCTTGGAAATTGAATTATAATTAGCACATGGTTAGCTAATTGCATGTTTTGGCTTTCTTGGTTCGTTGGGCCAATGCTCATGATCCATGGCCGGTCACCTTCCCAAATTAGGGTGTGACAGTTTTGGTCGACTGAAGAAGAGTTACCTCGGCTCACTTGGCCTTTAGGTTGACTCACTACCTCTTTAGGTCGACTTACAGTGCCCTCGGCCTTAGTTCTTGCCTTTGGGTCCACTCACTACCTCTTTAGGTCGACTCACAGTACCTTGTTCATGCTTTGGGGTTGACACATGCCCTCACTGCATCGACTCATGACCACCTGAGAAACTTGGGTCGACTCACAACCCCTATGAGTCGACTCACAGTCACCATATGCCGAGACTGTTTGCCTTTGAGTCGACACACAACCTTTCTGTGTCGACTCATGGTCGTCTGTAATACTGTTGGGTCGACTCAGAGACCCTTTGGGTCGACTCACAGTGTCAAAAATCTTTAAAATTATTCATGTGTTAATTCTAAAGCTTAGACTCTATTTGGGCATAAGTTTAAAGATAAATTAGATTAATTAAATATTAATTTAATACCAGAATCAAATATTAAAACTTATAAATGGGGAAATGATCCGTTTGGTAGTTATTAATAGTCTTATTAGCTTTAATTATTAATTATGATGTATTGCATTACATAATCAGTGTGACGAGGATTCCTACATTTGCTTTCTATTATATTTGAGCTTGCTTGGATATCAGGTGAGTTGATTGTCATGCTATGTATCTTTTAATAAAATCCTCGTATTTCCCCAAACTACTTTGACAGGAAAATGTATATGTTTAAAATGCTTTGAATAAAACTATTATGATATTCTCTTATTACAATCATGGTATAAATATTTTGTGATACAAATATTTTCTTATCTATTATGGAGCGATCATGTCACTTCTCTATTGAGACCATGTCGAAAGTCCAGGGGATTATCCCTACGAGATGACTCTGGCCAACTAGGGAATTGACCCGGCTCGGAGACTTGGGTGACCCTAGTTGCTCAACGGTTTAAGAGATATTCCAGGAGAGTCGGATGACCTGACACTGGATCGTCTTAGGGAAAAGGCCCAAGCGCCACCTTGTGGTGACTCTATGTTCGATGATTGGATCTAATGGGCCGAGGTAGCCCCGAGTATTATGGTCTCTAGCACTTGCACCCAAGTTGTTCCTATGGGTACTATTGATGGTTTCCCACACACATATTGATGATCATATCGTTAGTTCATTATTATCATGTTGGCATTTTTATGCGCGGAGTATTATTATTGACATTATGATGTCTTGTTGGCATATATTTTATGTGTGGATTACTATTGGCATTTTTATGTGATGTGATTGTTGTGGACACCTCTGATGTCCAGTGTAAGATTTATATTGGTGACTCGTCTTGATATCGAGATCACGTGAAAAAATATAAATATTTTAATAAATGTTGGTGACTCGTCTAGATATCAAGATCACGAGGAAAAATGTGAATATTTTGACAAAGGAAATGATGGGTTATATTAGCACCCTTTTAATTATACAGTGTATCTCATACCATGATTATGTTTTGAAGTACAAACTATTTGAATCCCCTATTTTGAACCATATATTATTATGCATGCTTCCATTCACTAGTTTTACCTGACGTTGTACTATAATATTTCAGAAAATCAAGAAAGAAGCTAGATGATGGACTCGATAGGTTCATGGGATCCAGAAATAAGACCTCTACGACATGCATTTTTACTTCCGCATTGAATAAATAATTATTATCATGAATTATTGGAATAATGGATTGTTGAGATATTATGGGCACTTTGTCCCACTTTAATTATATTGGATTTTAATTGATTAAATCCTTGTCATTTGAGATCTTTAGCATATGGTTAGCTAATTGTTTAATTAAAGTTTACTTGGTTCATTGGGCTAAGGCCCAATATCCATGGCCAGTCACCTTTCCCAAATTGGGATGTGACATGGCACTCCATAGTCGAAAGTTCAACAAGTTTCTTAAAAGGTCAATAAACTTCAAAAAGTCTGTTGGTCAAGAAACTTCAAAAGAAAATCTTTTAAGAAAGATTTCAACAAAGGAGAATTAAGCAAGAATGACACAACCAAGAAGGTGTTAGCCCTAAGGTTTTATAATGTGTTTATTGATTTTAATGATAACAAACAAAGCGTTAATAAAGATCAAATATTTTTGGAAATATATATCTTTTTATAAATCTAAATCAAACGTTCAAATGAATTTTATGCTTATTAATGGTTAACACCCATGATTGGGGTTGACCATGTATTTAACAAGTTGTTAAGTTATTTCAGGTATTAAATGAGTTCCCAAACAAAGTATAAAGCTCAGAATCAAAATAGGAAAAATTCAGAAGAAACTCAACATTTGAGTCGACACAAAGACCACCATGAGTCGACAGAAATGGGAAAGCTCTTGGTACTTTGTTTAACAGACGATCATGAGTCGACACAAAGGCATTGGTGAGTCAACCTAAGTCACTCCACTCTCGAGACTTTCCTCTGCAGCGACCCTGAGTCGACCCAAGACAAGCTTCAGTCGACACAAGGCAAGCATGAGTGACACAAGCATCACATGAGTCGACCCAACTGAAGGCCTAAGAAAGAAACTGAGGCTTCATCATCATGAGTCGACACATCTTCATCATGAGTTGACCCACGGTGGAAGTTTTCGAAGAATAAAGATTATGAATCGACACAACTTGATCATGAGTCGACCCAAAACAAAGACTCCGAAATCTAAGGAATATGAGTCGACACATCCTCTACATGAGTCGACACAACATCAAGAAGAATCTGTGATTTAAGAAACATGAGTCAACCCAACTCCAAGTGAGTCGATCCAAGAACGCGATTTCAGAAACACGAGTCAACGCAAATCGCACAGCGCGAATCATGCGAAGATCAGTTTCATTTACAACGTGATTTCTGGAACATTTTGAATTAAAAAAGCTCGATGGCGATCATTTTTAATCATGGAAATATTTTCAAATTCGTTCAAGATCAGATCACCAAGAATCGATGCATAAATCAAGGAATACACAGTTACGAAATCTCAGAGATTTGATGCAAAGAACAGATGGAAGTTACAACGCATTTTCAGAAAGTATTTTTGAAATGCAACGACTACATTGATGTTCGAAATTACTTTTGAGGATGATTACAAATCATATCAGATCAAAATCAACAGAAATCATTGCTTGATTTACGGAAGAACAGATTGTGATATATAGTGATTCACAATGATCCTTTGTCTGCAATGACTATTTACTAAAACTATTTAAAGAGTAGCAGATCAACCCAGAATTAAGAACTCAATACAGAACAACCTTGATCAATTCTCATACTCATACTCTCATATTCTGATTCGAAGAAAATCCAAGAGATATCAGTCACATATCATCAGTTCGTGAGAAATTATATTCTGTCATTTCTAGACAAAGACATATCAACCAATTGTCTACTTATTCTAATTATTGGTCTTTCATTTGAGAGCTTACTGTAAACATCTACTCTGTCGAGAGAGTTCTTTTGTTTGATGTTCTAATATCAAGATCTTTACAACAATTTTATACAAGTAAGGGTGAGTCACTCGTTACTTATCTTTGTGTGTGGTGTAGCACATAAAGAGAAAGATCACAAGCGCTATAAGCTTGGAAGCTTCAAAATGAAGTTGTGTGTATCTTTGTAAAAAGTTTTGAAGCACACCTGTAAGTGCTTATCCATAGTGGAGAAATTCTCAAGAGGAGCTTGAGGAGTGGTCGTAAGCTGGGATAGCCGAACTACGATAAATTTGTGGTGTCATTCTCTAACTCTTTATCTTCATTCTCTTGCCTATTATCTGTTAGTTGTTATTTGTTTTAAATATTTTTAAAATAAACATAATTTTTAAAAGACCCTATTCACCCCATCTAGGGTCATCCTTTAGTTAACAGAAGGACCCCCCATATGTTTTGAATGTAAGAAATTGGGGCACTTCAAGGCAGATTATCCTCTTCTAAAGAAAGAGAAGTCCAAAAGATTTAAAAAAAGAGCAATGAAAGTCACATGGGATGACTCGGATGAAAGTCAAGAAGAATCAATATCAAGCGATGAGGAGATCGTGAATCTCTGTCTCATGGAAAATAAAAAAGATGACGGTGAGGATGAGGTAATCTCAATCCTAAATGACTATGATGAACTTCTAAATGATTTTAATGAATTACATTATGAATCTGAAAATTCTGAATTGAAAACAGAATTCTTAAGAAGAAAAAATCACAAGTCTTTCAAAAGAACTTGAAGAATTAAAAAATTCAAATAAAACATTAATTCTTGAAAAAGAAAATCCATCACACAATCATGAAATAACTTTTCTAGAAAAAGAAAATGAAACTTTGAAATTAAAAGCAAATGACTTATTCGAGATTGTCACAAAATTTACAAAATGTGAAGAAAATCTTAAGAAATTTTTAGGACAACAAAGATGTGTTTACAATAAGCCAGGTATAAGTTATGAAAGATCTAACGATCAAAAAATTTTAAAAGATCTAACAACTCATGCTGTGAACATTGTGATAAATTAGGACATATTTAAAAGAATTGAAAAGATAAAAATAAAATATGGGTTCCTAAAAGAACGCATCCTATAAAAACTAACATTGAAGAACCCAAGAAAATGTGGGTACCAAAAGAAATTATTGGAATAATTTTGTAGGTGTGCTTAAAGTCTACTCCACACAAGGACAAGTGATTCCTAGATAGTGGATGCTCCCGACATATGACGGGTGGCAAAAGCAAATTTATTTCAATCACACCAAGAAATGGAGGGCATGTAAGTTTCGGTGACAACTCCAAAGATAAAATTCTTGGAGTTGGCACCATTGGTAAGAACTCCTCTTTATCTATTAAAAACACCTTACTTGTAAATAGATTAAAACATAATTTACTAAGTATTAGTCAATTATGTGATAAAGAATACAATGTAATCTTTGAAGCTAATGCCTGTAGAGTAGAAAATATGTGTGATAATAAAATTTTATTTTTTGGTCATAAAAATGAAAATTTTGACGCCTCACTTTTCTCAAACACGATCCTTAGATGCTAAACCTAGACCAAAGGTGTTACGCCTTGAGAAATGATATTTGAACCCTATGAACAAAGGGATGGATGCATGAAATATGGAATTGATAAGAATAATTCAAATAAATTCTGAACAATGAGGTTTTAAAACGTTCAAGTTGAAAAATCCGACGAAATGCGAAAAAAGCACAGAAAATCGAAACGGGCCAAAATAAGGCTTAGGAATTTATAAAGCCCAAAACTTAAAAAATAATTTAGGTAGAGAATGAGGCTAAGCCCAACTATAAGGACCTAACAAAATTATAAAACTAAATAACTCAATTAATAGTCCAAAGAAGGAAAGTTATGGAAGGCCTAAATGAGACCCAAATTTTGAGAAGCCCAATAGAGAAATTTAATTAGGACTTTGGGTCAAACATTATGGGGTCCCAATATAAATAATTATTTGAGCCCAATTCATTTATTTATGGCCCAATTGATTTAATTATAAGCTCAAACCAAAGTTAGGCTCAAAACTTTGATAATTGACCCAAAAATCATTCTAATTCTCATAAATAATTAAAATAAAAGTAGAATAAACAATTTTTGGAGCTTCTAGAAGCTCTGGCCGAAATCTCCCTTGAGGAGAGAAGGGTGATGTGACATTTTATGAAAAAAAAAAAGAAAAAAAGGAAAAGGAAAAGATAGAAATGATGGTTGCTTGAAAGAATAAGTTTCTTACCTCATCAAAAGCCAAAAAGTATTCAAGGAATAGTGTAAGCACATGGGAGAATAATGAGAGGAGAGAAGTTGTGATGTG
The DNA here is from genome assembly GCA_032361285.1 of Aequorea victoria. Classification (NCBI taxonomy): domain Eukaryota; kingdom Metazoa; phylum Cnidaria; class Hydrozoa; order Leptothecata; family Aequoreidae; genus Aequorea; species Aequorea victoria. The sequence goes on along the minus strand of JAUTBS010354748.1, from coordinate 4,176 downwards.
ACATAATTAGAATTAAAATAAAAGAAAAATAAAAGTGTCTTGTCAAGTACCATTAAATTAAGAAACTTGTCCTCCATTAAACCAAATAAGGCCTTATGGCCTAAGAAAAATAGATTATTAAATCCAAACATGATATTAGAAGTCTTGGAGCCCAAGATTTAGTTGAATTGAAATTAAATTGGAAGAACATGAATTTAATTGGGAGTTGAGTTGAAACTAAATGAGGGGTAGTTTGGTCATTTCACCTCCAAGCTTTGTCTATAAATAGGAGACCATTCTCAATACTTTAAAATATTTCTCCATTCCCTCTCTCTCTCTAAATTTCGGTCAAGAAGAAGAAGAAAAAGAAGAAGAAGAAGAAGAATGAGGAGAAGAAAGAAAGAAGAAAAGGAAGAATGAAGAAGGAAAAAATCTAGAGCTAAGTCCTAGTTCTTGGAGCAAGGAAGACCACTAAGTAAGTGATCTTCAAGCCTTCTATCTCTTAATAACATCTTTTTATTTCAAACCATCTCTAAGATAAAAGAAGTATAAACAAGAATGATGATGAACCATGGAAACAAGAAAATAAAGTATAAAACCTTGTTCTAGCAAAAACTTTTTAGTGATCAAAGTTAAAGAACAAATAATGTAAAAAATATTTGGTAAGCTATGATGAACATATTGTGTTTCTATGATGTGTTTGTACATGCCTTGGATATTTCAAAATAGAAGAAGTTTGAGTATTGTGGGTAAATGTTGGAGTTAACTCAAAACAGTGTGGTTTTAAGTCATCTTAGGAATTTTCGTGTGAACCAAATATTCTCCAAATAAACATCTATTTCCAACAGAGTCTCTTTTGGTGTCTTGAGTGTGTGTAATTTTTGGCTGGACTTAAAAATGTATTTTTGAATCTATATGCTATTTTTAAAATTTCTGTGATAGTGAGTCATAAAAACAGCCAACTTTGAACACTTGTAGATTATTCTAGAAAACTCCCCTTGTGATGAGCCACATATCCAAAGAAAGGTATATGAGTCTAGGTTCAACCAAAAGTTACAAAATGCATTTTGGTTGGGTAGAATCTGAGCTATTCTGATTCTCCGAAATAGGCTCATTTTTCAACAGATTCTGGCATATAAGTTTTTATAGGCTTTTTTGATCCCAATTGGCTCTTGGTGTCCACATGAAAAATGTAGATAAAACCTTATTCTAGCCATCGTAATATTTCCTGAATATTTATAGAAGGTTTAATAATTGTAACTGATTTACAACAAGTGGGACAAAATCTGAAATTTGAGAAAAGTTAAGAGAAATAATGATCTAAGAGGAGTAAAGCACCTAAGCCTAAGGAATTGAGTTTTTAGCAACTCCAAATGATTATTAACACATATAAAAGTGTTATTAAGTTAATAAAATTTTATTTGGTTTTTTAGACCAAGGAGACAAGAGTTTGGGTAATAGAACCCATGAAGGAGAAGGTTTCAAACTTAAAAGAATTAAGTTTACTTAAACAACATAGGATATTCTCATACTAATACACTTATGAAAAATAAGTTGATAACTAATGCTTAGATATGTTATATAACCTAGGCATTGGTGGGGTTGCCGTGAATGGAGTTGTGTCGCCTCAAAGATGAACAAGGTAGGCGTCGCGTTGGTCAACATGCAGATGAGAGTGACTAGCAATATCATAATGACTTATATATTGTTAAAATATTTTAAATACTTTTATGAGCATATTTTTCTATCATGAATTACTCATCATATTTATGAAAGAGCTTTGTAAAAAATATTTGTGAACATGTGTTGCTCGTATTTCTGAAAAATATTTTTTCTTTAAATATAGAAATTCTGAGCATCTGATGCTTGTGTGTGTGAAAAATTATCTTCTTTAAAATATATTAGATTGTCAGAAAGTGTCAAGTTATTGCGAGTAACCATCCCGAGTTGTTGCGGGCTTGCTCGAGTTGTTCCGGGCTTTATCCAAGATATTGTGAACTTTGTCCAAGTTGTTGCGGCTATACTGAGTTGATACCTTAAATACTTTCCGAGCTATGGTCGAGTTGTAGCACCTATCACTGGTGATTAAAGAGTAGCCCTCATATCTGCCACTCTAAATTAAGTGAGTCGTGATTGAGATTACGGTAACGTTAAAACTCCTAGTCATGAGGTAGACGACTACTTGACCACTGGATGATGTAGTATGTGTGTGTGCTACTGAGCACGTATGATATCCTATTAAGCATTCATGAGTTGGGATAAAGAGCCGTATAATGTTGAGAAAAGCTTTTAATGTAACATCCCGTATTTTAATAAATGAAATTTTAAGGAAAATTTAATTATTAATGAGTTGGGGAGAGTAAATTATAAGTTGGTCTTGGGCCAAGTCATGAAATTGAGTAATGAGAGGGACCAATTGCAAAGAATTCCATAAATAGGGGTGGTGTGTACAGTACCTTTAGTGTGGGAAGGCCCTATTTTGGAAAGGAAAAAATCCTTTTGTCAGGATTCTGGGGGCTGCTACCCCAGACGTGCTCCTTTGTCCCCCCTGAGATTCTCCCATTTTGGGTTTACCCCCTCTCTCTCTCTAGAAAAGCTGAAGTTCTTTTTCTTCTCTAAGTTTCCTTAGGATTTCTTCTTCTTCTTGTGTGAGAAACATTGAGAGCAAGTGAGTGGAGCAACCAAGCAACTTTGAGTACCTTGGAGCAAGAGGTAGTGAGGTGCCTTTACACCATTCATTGAAGAATCGAAAGAAGGAGGAGAAGAGGGAAGGTGAAACCCACCATTGAAGTGTTCTTGAGTGGGTTGAGGTAAGAATCTACTCATAAACTTCCATAGAGGTCATATCCATGAAATACAACTCATAAACGAAGTACGGAACCTAGGTATTTGACCCTCGAGCCTCCCATTAGCTCTAGGCCATGTATTGGTAAGAGTTCACTATGGTTGGGTACTCCAATAGGGGAAAAACTTGTTTTTCCTTTTATAAATCGAATTAGAAAGGTATTTGGGAAAGGCTTTGGAGTGTTGGATGAGAGGGGTATGGAGGAGAGTGATATATGAGTATTTTGGGCTTAGTTGGAAGAAGAGAAACTGGGTTTTTATCCCCCAAACGGAGCCTAAACTAGAAAATAACAAAAATAGAGCAGGAGTTTTTCTGCAGGTGTGAGTCAACCCACGAGGCCCTTGTGTCGACTCACGGCATGGTCAAGCCTTTGTTGTTCTGACAAGCGGAGAGATGAGTCGACCCAAGCACTTTCAAGTCTCGGTACTTTTGATAGGCCGAGCTTTGATTCGACCCATGGGGCTGGGGTGTCGACTCACGGCATTTCCCTCCGGTGTTGTTTTGACAGGCTGTGAAATGAGTTGACCCACGGGGCTAGGGTGTCCACTCATGGCCTTGCCCGCGCACGCATGAGTCGACTGCAGTCGCCCCATGCCTCGAAACCCTCCCATGGCATCAATGAGTCGACCCAACCGTCGAGTGAGTCAACCCAGAGACCCATGAGTCGACTCATGATAGTGAACCTAAAAGTTGTACTTTCTTTTTGGGTTTTTGAGCCCTTGTGGCCACTTTTGACCTTAGGTTTCTTCATGATAAATATATTTAATGGTTATAACTACCTCCTGGAATTATACTAAGAATTTCCAAAGGGGTTTAATCATTTAATTCTACTTTACCAAATACCATAGAGTGGGAAGACTTCTAAGTTGAGACTAGGACCTACTCCAATGGGAACTAGGGGCCTTGGGAAATCATAGGGTCATGTCATGAGATGTAGGGACCATGTGGTATTGTTTCTTATACATGTTTTATTGTATACTTTAGGTCCGGGAGATCTAAACACCGACAAGGAAGAGGTTGTTCACGAGACTTTCAAGTAAAAGGTGAGAGTGACTAGTTATATAAAATAAAATGTAGAGAACATGTTTTAATAAATGTTTTGGATAGCATGTTTTTTGGTGATCTCATTGGTGTTTTCCTTAAAAGCATATTTTGGTGTTAAATGAAGTTAAGTTCTTGTTTGCCAAATGAAAGCATGTTTCATGTAAATGATGAGATCATATATGTATCCTTTGAGTTGCATGTGTTGTTTATATTATGCCAAGTGATAGCGGGTAACCATCCCGGAGGACCCTTTGTGTGGGTGCCTGATAGTCTTAAAGGCTTTACCCTTGTGTGGGTGTTATCTTGGG
>JAUTBS010354637.1:0-10527 GCA_032361285.1 Aequorea victoria | reverse complement strand
TTTATTATTTAGATTAAATTTTTATTTAACCAAATCTATCTATTACTAGACTAATTAAATTATTAATCAATTAATTATATTTTTAAAATTTTTAATTTTTCACAAATTTTACAACTGGGATATGGCGTGCGCCACCTTTGGACTCTCTGAAAGTGGCGCGCGTCACTATGAGAGAGTGAGCTCGGCACCAGGAGGTTCAAAAGGGGCTACTATTTTTAAGAAAAATAGTGTGCTCGTGTGTATGTGTTTTTATATGAAAAGAAAAATAGAGAGAAGACATTTTATGTGCTAAAAGACTAAAAAAGAGAAGAAAGCTAACATACTATTCTATTAATAAAAAAAATATGCTTGGACGGTAATAAACTAAAGAAAAAAAAACTCGGAAGAATGAGACTAACGACCTCTTTCTCCATTTTTACCGATTAAAAATAAGTTTAAAAAGAAAGATAAAAGGAATGAATAGGAAAAGGTGAGTTGGAGAAACCTACCGTATATCCCGGAGGACGAGCAAAGTTTCAAGCAGTTTCGAAGTTTCTTTCTCACGTACGGTACGTCCTCGGGGGCTTTTCATGCAATCTTTGAGTGTTCGGATTCCTTCCAATGCAAGAGATTCTGAAGTGTTAGGTAGTTCGAGTGAAGTTTTGGGAATTAGCTTATGCTTAAGTTGTTAATTTGGCAGGGGTTTGAGTTGGGAATTTTAGGGTCAGGTCTCAATTCTGCAGAGGTTTTGTGCTCTCAGAATTGGGGGTCCACTTTGAGGTGGCGGGAGGGTCTTATTTATAGAGAATAGGCGAGCAAGCTGGCTTGGAGCCGAAGTTTCCTCTCAAGGTGGCGCGCGCCAGGTGTAAGTGGTGTGGCGCTGGGTGTAAGTGGCGCGCCAGGGGTAAAGGTGGCTTGGGGCTCTGACATGGCTTGGCTCGTGGCATGAAAAAGTTATGGCGCGGCGCTAGGGACTTGAGTTTTGAGGTGGCACATGGTTTTTTGGATGGAAGTGGCATGCGCCACTTAGAGGTGGTGCAGTGTTGGATGGGGTTGCACCAAGAGGTATTTTTGGTATTTTGGGTATTTTGGGTTGTTTCAAGACATTTTTAGGATGCATTGGACTACTCCTTAGACTCTTGGACTCGCACAGAAGCTCCTTTGACGTGGCGAATGTATACACTCATCATCAGAAAACTTGCAAAACTGGCCGATGTTTGGTTTAGTCAAAATTGGGGTGTCTACAATTTGCCATCTTTGACAAAACTCTCGCTGCATCGTGTCGGTGAGTGAATGTCAAAGAACCATAGACAGTCTCTTTTGATTAAACCATTCATCAAGCAAAGAAAAATAAAACAAAATAAACAAAAGAAAAGAAAGAAGAAAAACTATCCTTTTAAGGTCATGAGTGGACCGAGTGCATCAGTTTATAGTCGTGCCGGACTGCAAGCATCAGTTTATAGTCGTGTCAGACTACGAGCATCAGTTTATTGTCGTGCCAGACTACGAGCATCAACTTATAGTCATGCCGGACTGCGAGCGTAGTTTAAGGTCATATGGGACCGTCTATTCAATTTAGAGTTATACCGAACCGCGTGCGTAGTTTAAGGTCATGTGGGACCCAAGGTACTCAGTTTAAGGTCATGACACGAACCGGTTTATTTAATTTTGGATCATGAGACGGACCCAAAAGCTCTCAGTTTTAGGTCGTGAGACAGACCTTCTTTAGAATCCTGGGGTGTGAGAATCAAGCTCAGCATGTAATGATTGAGAATGACTTTAAAAGTTTCAAAAACTATAGGAGACAGACCCTGAATTTTGGAAATTTAATTTTGAAACTGATAAATTTTGACGAATGGGAGGTGGACACGTGGCAGGGGCCACGTGTCTCAGGATAGGTGTTGTGGTGCCACGTGATATGGCGTGTGATGAGGGAAGTGGCACAGCGCCAGGTGTCGATTAGATTGATTGGCACATGAAGAGAGAGGTGGCGCGGTGCTAGGTGATGATTGGATTTTTTAGCGCGTGAGGAGGGAAGTGGCGTGGCGCCATGTGTGGAGGAGGGAAGTGGCACGAGGCAGGTATACCAAGAGTCTGAAAATTTCTTTAAGTTTAGTCGGAAGTTCATTTGAGTCGTCCGCAAACCTCTACACTCTGCTCTTTCTATTCTCTCTACTTTCTAGTCTCTCTCAACTTACTCTAATGGCGAACAACAAAGATCAGACGGTTGGCAATGTGGGCCACGAGGTGGACCCCGCTCCTACAGTTCTGGCGGGTATGGTCCCAGTGGTCCCCACTCAGTCTGGCGGGACCTAGAGCATTGACTCCTTCTTCAGGGGTCTTGGCTCACTTAGAGGGCTCAGCGGCTCTTTCTTCAGCCATTCGCAACAGTTGGAGGGCTCTCAGCATTCCATCGCCATGGATGACTTACTAGATGTTGCCGATGCAGCTCAGGTTATAAAGGAAGACGGGCCTTTCGACACACCACTGAGGAGCCAGCGGTGGACATTTCTTAGGTCCCAAATCCCTTTCGTGGGGTTCTAGCCGGGGAGATGCCGGGGTGTTTTGATCCCACAGAATACGACCCTCCGGCTCATTGTTGGGAGTTTCTGCCGGCCTCCCGCTTCTACTACACCGACTCCAGCACGGAGTCAGATCAGCTTCTTCGATCTCTAAGTTTCCATCTCTCGGTGTTGAACTGCCAGGTATGTCTTACTTCTTTTTTATTTTATTTCTGCTTAATTAAACCAATTAAAATCGAAAAAAGTTTTAAAAAGAATCTTGGACTTAGATGTATGCACAGGGTAGGCCCGAAGCGTTTGGATGGATGATTTCTCGGAATATAACACCAAACAAGTTGAACACCTAAAATTAAAATAGATTTGAACTTAGAAACATTGTATGCCTAGGATGAACCCCGTATTTCTTTCATTCCATATTTTTGTTTGTGTATGTTTTTGGGTTTTCTGCCGTTGGGTTGCGTGTTAACGTTTCCCGTGGTGAATTTTTTTTTGTTTGTCCCCAAATTAACATTTTTTATATTTTTTGAGGGGAACTTTTTTGTTAGGTTTTAATTAATTCAAAACTTGGGTCGTGTATTGGCACTTCCCGAGTTGGCTAGGCTTTCGAGCGTCCTGATCAACTTAGGTTGTATTTCAACACTCCCCGAGAGAGAATTAATACTCTCTGTCCCTAGATTAACGTTTTCACATTTTTTTAAGGGAATTTTTCTTATTTTGTTTTGGTATTTTGAGTATTTTAATTAACTTCATCTTAGGTTATGTATCAACGTTTCCTAAAAAGGGAGGGTTTCCCTTTGATCTGCCCGATCCAGAGCAACGCATTTCACCAACTTGTCTCGTGGTCCTACGATCCCAAATGCATCCCATTGGGTCCTGCGATCGACGGCTTAGTGGACGATCCGAATGGTTCCATTTTGGCTGGATCTCCATTCGTCCCGACCAACTTTGGGTTGAGTCGTATGTATTCCTGAGGGAATTAATTGACTTATTTTTGTTCCTAGACAAATGTTTGCACATTTTTCTTAGGGGTTTTTGGGTATTTTTAATTAACTCCATCTTGGGTTACGTATTGACGTTTCTTGAGAAGGAAGGACTTTCCTTTGATCTGCCCGATTCGGAGCAACGCATTTCGCCAACTTGTTTTGTGGTCTTACGGTCCCAAATGCGTCCCATTGGGTCCTGCGATCGTTGGCTTAGTGGACGATCCGAATGGTCCCATGACCAAATTTAGGTTGAGTCGTACATATTTCCGAGGGAATTAACTGACTTGTTTTTGTCCATAGACAAATGTTTGCCCATTTTCCTAGGGTTTTTTTTGAAATTTTAATTAACTCTATCTTGGGTTACGTATTGACGTTTTCCAAGAAGGGTGGGGCTTCCCTTCAGTCTTCCCGAATCAGGTTACACATTAGGTCTTGCGCTCGACGGCTTACTAGACTTATCCGAATGTTATCCTAATTTTGCTGGATCTGCGCTGGTCCCGACTAACTTTAGGTTGAGTCGTACGTATTTTCGAAGAAATTAACTGACTTGTTTTTGTCCCTAGATTAACGTTTTTACATTTATTTAGGGGGTTGTGGGTATTTTAATGACTTAGCTTGGTTTTGTCTCTAGAAAAACGTTTTTGCATTTTTCTAGGGAATTGTTGCGAATTTACCCGTGGGTTAAGCAACAATGTTTCCCAAGATGAGCAGGCTTCCCTTCGCCTTGCCTGAATCAGGCTATGCTTTGCACTGCTGCTCATTGACCCCTGCGAGCTACTTCGGCTCTTGATCATCCTAAGTTATGTTTCATGCTTCTCTAGTCGGGTCGGGGTGCTCTTATCTGACCGACTTAGGTCATGCTGCCCATTTCCCGAGGGGGATTTCGTGGCTTTGTCCCTAGATAAACGTTTTTGCGTATTTCTAGAAAATCTTATTATTATGGTTTTGCCTCTAGATTAATGTTTTCACATTTTTCTAAGGGTTTGTTGACTTTATATTTTTGGGTTGTCGCTAGACAAATGTTTGCACATTTTTCTAGATTTTTTTTTCATTTTAGCTTGTTTAGAATAGTATTTTCACACTTTCCTAGACTTTATTGAATTTTCTATTTTTGACCGACTTAGGCTGCACTTTTATGCTTTCTGAGACAGAATTTTTCATTTTAGGTCACTAGGATAAGCGTTTACACGCTTTTCTAGGTTTATTGGGTTTCTTTTTGGTTCAACTTAAGTTGCATTTTCATGCTTTTTAAGACAAAATTTTCCATTTTAGGTCACTAGAATAAGCGTTTACACTCTGTTCTAGGTATATTGGGTTTGTTTTTTATCCAACTTAAGTTGCATTTTCATGCTTTTTAAGACAATTTTCTATTTTTAGTCACTAGAATAAGCATTTACACGCTTTTCTAGGTTTAATGGATTTCTTTTTAGTCTAACTTAAGTTGCATTTTCATACTTCTTAAGACATAATTTTTTATTTTAGGTCGCTAGAATAAGCGTTTACATGCTTTTTTAGGTTTATTGGATTTTTCTTTTTGGTCAGACTTAGGTTGCTTTTTCAAGGCTTCTTCAGAAAGAATTTTTCATTTTAGGCACTAAGTAAGCATTTTCATGCTTTCTTAGGTTTATTGAATTTTTGCTTTTGGTTCGACTTAAGTTGCATTTTCATGCTTCTTAAGACAGAATTTTCCGTTTTAGGTCACTTAGAATAAGCGTTTACACGTTTTTCTAGGTTTATTTAGTTGTTTTTTTTTTGTTCTCAAATTAAGATGCGCTTCCTACTACTTAACATGAGGGATTTTTATTTTCTCAGTCAGATTATGCACTCTCTTTTTCCTTAGCTTTTCTATACTTCAGTCTATATTATATGACGATTTTTTTGTGTTTTTCTTCTTTTTTGCAGACTGACGATTATTTACGTGGGTTCGGGGGCTCTGCCCGGATCCTTGGGTGGTACCAGGTTCTCCTCCAGGAGAGCCAGGTGCTCGTTGATAGATCCGAGTTCAGCCGATTCATTCCCCTCCTCATGAGTACTCATAATGACAGAGTAATCTTGACGATATTGGTAGAGATGTGGTGGGATACCACCAACACTTTCCACTTCCCGACGTTTGAGGCTACCTTGATCTCGTTGAATTTTTCTATGATGACGGGGATCAGGGTAGGGGTGATCCGATTCTGCTCGACCCCATTATCAGTTTGTGCCTTGAGGCACTCACCTACTAGCTGGGCAAGGTCCGATATATGGCCAATCTGGGGCTTATCCGATATGCTTGGCTCGTGGAGAGATACATAGAGTTCGAGTGCTTCGAGCCCCACCACTTTTAGTCGGTCACTCGGGCATTCTTGCTCTATCTGATCGGTGCATGCCTGTTTATGAAAAAGAACAACACCGTTCATTTGTACTTCCTGGGAGCCCTGCATGATTTTGACTAGATATCGTCCTTTGACTAGGGAGGAGCAGCGCTGGCGACACTATACACGGTCTGCGGTCCACCTGTCGGACCAATGAGGTATGTGTGATCGGGTACTAACGGCTTTTTGAGGTATGATTCTCATCGCACTCTTTGTCTATTCAGTTCATTTGTACTTTATCACTTATTTAACTTGGCCTAACTTATTCTGCTTATTTGTTTTATCTTTTATATATTTTTGTCTTCTTTTCTTTATTTTATTTACAGCTGTGGGTCTACGAGTTTCTGGGTTTATCACACCCAGAGAACACCCACTCAAATCCCCAGGTCATCTCGGTGGAATCGGAGCACGCGGGGGAGGAAGAGGACGACGGGAATGACCTGAATACCTACCGTCTTTGCCTGGATCACCTGTCTCCTATACAGGTATGTTCTATTTCAATTTTACACATGTTTTGATTTTCTTTCTATGATTCCTTTTGTATGTAACCTGTGCTGAGTTTATTTTGTAGGTGAACTGGCGAGTGTGGGAGGGCATAAAGGTCAAGGCAGGCGAGGACTTGATGAGGAGTCGCCAGGCTCACCAGAGAAGGGTCGTCCTGGAGGGGCCATTTCGTCGGGAGTGGTTCTTGGGTGAGCGGGTAGTCCACCAGACGTTGGGGCATGACCACTTTTGGGTTCCCCAGCTGCCTCCACTTAGCATGAGGTTGACGCACACCATATCGCCCGAGGATGTCGACGAGGCATTGTATGGCTTCGCGGCTGGGGACTTCCTAGATGAGGGAGAGTACACTGCCTTGCACGCGACCATCTGATGCGTTCGATGGGCATCCAGCTTGCAGGGGTGCAGGCCGGACAACCTTCAACGTCTCAGGTTCCTCTGGTGGTGGGTGATCGTCCTCCTCCTGCTACTGCTAGTGGTGGTGTGACTACCCGAGCCGCCCGTGCTGCTACTGGTGTCGGTGATGCTCCTTCCACGGGTCAAGCTGTTCCTGTCTTCCCTCCTCTGCCTGAGGCAGTGGATATTTTTAAGTTTGGGTATCCTTGTCCCATTCCTATTCACATTCTTGCGGCACCAGAGCTATGCCTTAGTAGCGAGGATGACCAGGTACTTCCTCTTTTCCCTTATTTCATGTATTTCCTTCTTTTAGCCATGTATGTTAGTCCATCTAACATTTATCTTTTGTCGGCCTATTTCATGTTCCTCTGGCTTGCCGCTCTTATATCGGGGAATGCCTCACTAGCATTACGGGTCTTATGATCTTGGTGAGGCAGCATGCAAATATGCTTATGGAGGCGCACTTGGACCATGTTCCTCGGGATCCCTTCCCTCACCCACGTCCGGTGAGTGTTCTTCTCTATTTATTCATTCGCAGGCCTTCCCCCCCCTTTTCTCTATTTTTTATTTATTTATTTTATTTCTCTTCTATCTCTTCCTTTTTTTTATATATATATTTCCGCATATGTTCATATTCTAACAGTACTTATTCTTTTCTTATCTTTCTTTTTCTTTTTCTTTTTCACAGCCTCGTTCCGCTAGTAGTACTTCTGTTCACGGGACATCCTCGTCCTCCCATGCCGCACCTCCAGCTTCTGCTGGTCCATCTACAGCTTCCCAAGGATCTGCCCTACAGACTAGGGTTCAGGAGCGTGAGGGCGACAGCAACGAGGATTTTGATTCGGATAATGCCACTACCTCTGCATCCTCTCTCCCAGAGTCTTCGCGTCGCACTCATCGCCGACATGATTATGATGTCCTTTCTTTATTTATATTTGGATGTAGGCCCGAGATACACTTTTTCTTTTCTTGCATATACATTTTATTTATTTATGGGATAGGCCTTCGCGCCTAATTGGATTTATTTTTGTCATTTTCTTTTTAGCTTCTTTTTCATTTTTTTCTTGTGTATGGATATTTTTTTATTTATATACATGGGTTGCGCTTTATTTACATGGATTGTTATATACATGGGTTATGCATGTACAGGATTATGTACAGAGAGGGTTATGTACAGGGATTTATTTACAGGTTCTATACACACGTACATGGTATGTACGGGATTCTGCATGGGATATTTACAGGGGTTTCTATGTACAAGAATTATTTACAGGATTCTATTTACATGATTCTATTTACAAGAATTATTTACAATGATCTATTTACGGGGTTCTATTTACAGGGATTATTTGCAAGAATTCTATTTACAGGGTTCTATTTACATGGATTATTTATAAGGATCTATTATAGGGTTCTATTTACAGGAATTATTTACAAAGATCTATTTACAGGGTGCTATTTACACGGTGTTATTTATAGGGATCTATTTACAGGGTGCTATTTATAGGGTTTATTTACAATGATCTATTTACAGGGTGCTATTTACAAGGATCTATTTGTAGGGTGATATTTATAGGGTGCTATTTAAAGGGATTATTTACAAAGAATGCTATTTACAAAGAGATTATGTACAAGGAATTTTTTTTATGTACAGGAGGAGGTATATGAAGATTACCTATATATTGTGCTTGCTCTTTTTTGGGATTTTATTGTTATATTACTTCTCTCCTCTTCTTTTGTTTTTGTACGAATACAACATTCATGGATCCTAGGAGATAGCAAGTCATAGACCTAAGTGGTTACACTAACGTCTGTAGACATTAAGTGCCAGTGGTGACAGGCATAAACATAAAGCAGGGGGAGAGAACAAGATTACTTTTTTTATACAACAGAGGTGGCACGCGCCATAAGGGGATGACATGGCGCACACCATGTGATGTGGCATGCACTATGTTGAGGTGACAGACGTCATGTTGAGGTGGCGGGACGCCATGTGATGGTCAAATTTGAAGCCAGATTTTGATCCCCCAGATTTCAAATAAAAAGAGGTCCAACATTCCTTTAAACAGCCATCCTTCATTCTGCAACATGGCTTCTGTCACCCAAAATTCTTTCTCTTGTAGGATCGACGAGTTTACCAGTATCGAGCAAACCAATTTTATAAATTTTGATTTGAATGCACTTTTCTATCTGAGGATGGATTGGAATTTTTTGAAGGGATCCACTCAGTTATGGGATCCGGTAGCTCATACTTTCAGGCTTAGAGACGAGGAGCTCTGTTCGACCATCGAAGAGTTCGAAGCTATTCTGCATCTTTTCCCTCAGGATGAGATTTTGATTCCTTCATCATTGGTGAGCCTAAAGAAATTCCAACGGTATTTATGCGGTTTGAGCGGTAGTGAAGCGTCTCTCATTCTATATGGTGGGATCCTTGACACATCCTTCCTGGTGAGCCACTTCTGCCCGGTCGGCTCTCTTTCTAACTTCACTCTATAGTCTTGCCATCGCTATGCCCTGTGCATCTGTATTCTGGCCCATTTTCTAATTTCCTTGGGAGATGATGATGTTAGCACTACCTTAGTACAGGTAGCCTCCCAGATAAAATAGGGGAAATTTTTTTGTACCACTGGTCTTGGCTGAGACACTGATTGGTTTGGACGTTGTACAGTCTGATGCCGCCTTTTCTTTTGCGGGCAGTCCCGTACTTCTCCAGGTATCTCTCAAAGCTCTCATTTTTTACACATTTCTCTCAATTTTTCCGCTCAGGCTCTCATTTTTCTCATGTTTCTAAATTTTTTTGCTCAACTCTCATTTTTCTGTATTTTTCTCTCAAATCTGGTTGATAGAGAAGGTGAATATCTTAGAGTATCCACTGGTGAAAGCCTATACCCCGAGAGTCTTTCTTCAAAGAGGGGTTTTCTTTCCCTGCGATACCCTAGCTAAGTGACATGACTTCTTTGAGGCTCAGACGGGTGAGAACATCTGTTAGCTTTATTCCTGGTGGACTATTCCTGTGGCAACGACTTCGACTATGGAGCACTTTGGCATTTTTCTTGTAGGCTTGAGCTTGACCACTTTCTATTTCCTTCCCGTATTATGCGTCAGCTGGGTCATGCTCAGTCGGGCCCTCCTGCAGCGGCTCATATGACCAGTTCCTCTCATCATGCTCCGTTTCTGGAGCGTTATCGGCAGTTCTGGTCATCTCAAAGGACGATTGACTCAGAAAATCCCTGAGTGATGCCTTTCTGATGTAATCCTTTCAGCTGGGAGGGGATATAGAGCGAGAAGAAGACAATGATGTGAAGAAAGGAGGACTTAATCTAGTTGTTCCTGCTACACTTCTATTATTATGTTATCTTCTTCCTGTTTTGTTTTCATTTTTAGAAAAAGATTTAGGATTTGCACTTTTCCCTTTTCATGTATAAACTTTGTTCATTAAAGCTAAGCAATAAAGATTTCTCCCTTTTCTGGTCTTTGATCTTCTCACTTCATTGGTTTGATGTTCGTTTTTTTCCATATAATGAAAATTAATCAAATATTTTAAAAAGATCTTTACATTGAACTCACAATTAGATAGAGGGTTTTGAAAGATGAAGCTTGGATAAGTGTTTTCCTTTTTTCTTTTTCTCCTTTTTGTTTTTGTGGGGAGAGGGATTTATTAATGTACAAGTTTGAGCCAAACTTTAGATTGAAGTTGCCTATGTATCCCAAAGAAAATGAATCAGGCCACAACGTAGTTCCGGTCTACTTCCACTTTGAGTTTTAATACTATCCTTTTTTTGATACCCTTAT
>JAUTBS010354526.1:0-10530 GCA_032361285.1 Aequorea victoria | reverse complement strand
TGTTTGGTTCTTGAGTCCATCCATGTAAACATAACTAAATAATATGTTTCTACACTTTTTAATGATTTGATTCCCTTAAGATGTTTATACGATATATATATATATACATATATTTATAAGAATCTATTATACTAAAGTTCTGTGTATGTAATTTATGTTATATATCTATATATTCGGATTATATGTTCATTGATCTATTGTCCTACTGATTTAATATGATGACAACCCTATTCATCGCATGCTTGGTGGTCTACTCTTAATCAATATTAAAGATGTTATATGATATACATATCTATATATTCTGTGATATGTATTAAAAACTAAAACAGAGGAGTCTAAACTTACCGAGATCACCGAGAGGTGATGCTGACCAGGGATGATGATGGTGGTGGTTGTCTCGGTGGCTTTTGTGATGAGTGGTGGTGCATGGCTATGTGGTTGTGGTGGTTGACGGTGTTAGCAGAGACCTCGGCTGGAGCAGAGAGGAAATGAGAGAGAAGAGAACAGGGAGACTGGGGGTCGAGAGAACAAAGAGAGCTGTGAGATTTCGTGTGAGGGAGAAGAAAATTTGATTTAAGAAGGAGAGGCCACAAGATCAAGATCGTTCCTGATTTTCCTCAACTAAAACATATCCTTCCAAAACCAACTTTCAACAGATAAGGTGCGTGGCTGGCATTCCCAATCCAGCAGATTCAACTTCCTTTTTCTATTTCATTTATTTGATTTTCTTTTAATTAATTTATTAAAATAATTGATAACACAGGAGTTTCAATTAGTCTTTTAATTTATTTGATATTTTTAGAACTCATTTCTCATTAGTTAATTAAGTTTTACTTAATTTATTTATTTGTAATTAAATTAGGGAATTAATGATTAATTTTATAAAAAAAAAAATTAAGTTTTACCGGATTTTACACCAACCCTTCTGGTTTTTCCCTTAAGGTTGGTCCGGCCATGGGGGCTTTGCCGGCCCTCCTGGATCGGGCCCCGAGGGTGAGTTAGGCCATGAGGGCTTTTCGGGGGTCATTTTATTTTTTGAAGGGGTTTGAATGTCTCAGAAGCAGAAAAGGATCATCCAACCTTAAAAACATAAAATTAATTATCAAAAAATCATTTTTTGAAGTTTTAGTTTGATAGAAAACAAGGTTCGATGGAGGGTAAAAATATCTTTTGGAGAGATTCGATTGAAAAACGATTAGAACGGAGTCTAGGGGCATCCTGGAAAGCAAAGAAGGTTCGCGAAAAAATTTTGAGTCTTTAAACTAAAGGGTTTAAAATATATGTTTTGAATATATTTGGATTTAAAACATGATTCGAGGGATGAGTAGATGACTTTCGAAGAAAATATGTCAAAAATCGTCCGAAACGGAGGGGGGATCTGGGTCGAGAAGCGAAGAAGGCCCACCCTAAATTTTAAAACTTAAACTAACGAGTTAAAAAAAATTGAAGTTATTTTGGTTGAAAATAAGGTTCAATTGATTGGATGACGGATTCCAAAAGAATTATGTTGATAATCGTCGGGAACGGGGAAGGTTTGGATGAAAAACTTTCTTTAAGCACCTCTCATGTCGATTTGTTCCTGCCATAAGTTATTCTCATTCTTGAGAACACTCTCCTCATCGGGCAGGGCTAACAGGTGGGTCAGTGCATCATGCCCGATCAAAATGGAGTGTCTACATCATTCTATTGATGTTTTCTCCACTGAGAGGTATAAAATGAGTGGTTTCCCATGTACTAGGGGTGCTAGCAATAGTGGATTTTGCAAGCATCTTTTGATTTTCATAAATTCTTCTTGACATTTATCATCCCATTTGAACCTCGTCTCCTTCTTGAGTAACTTGAACATTGGATCGCAGATCGTGGTTAACTTGGCGATGAACATGCTGATATATTGTATCTTGCCTAGGAAACTCCGAACTTGTTTTTTTATCTTTGGTTGTTAAATCTCTAGGATGACCTTTATCTTAGATGGGTCTACCTCGATGCCTCGCTGAGTTATCATGAATCCCAGTAATTTACCTGCTGTAACCCCGAATGTACATTTCTGTGGATTGAGCCGTATTTTGTACTTCTGGATCCTCTTAAAGAACTTTTGCAAAATTTTGGCATGTTACACCTTCTGCTTGGATTTCACGATCATATCATCCACACAGACTTTGACTTCTATGTAGATCATGTCATGTAACAGAGCGGTAGCAGCTCGTTGGTATATTGCCCCTACATTTTTCAAGCTGAATGGCATGACGTGATAGCAAAAAGTTCACGATTGGATGATAAAAGTTGTCTTCTCCCTATCTTTTGGTGCCATCAATACCTGATTATAGACCGAGAATCCATCCATGAACGACAGGAGGGCATGACCAGCTGTATTATCTACTAGGATGTCTATGTAAAGTAAAGGAAAGTTTTCTTTAGGACTGGCTTTATTGAGATCCCTAAAATTGACGCAGACTCAGATTCTGCCATCTTTCTTAGATACTTGTACAATGTTTGCCACCCATTGGGGATATTCAGTTGCCTTAAGAACCCTACCTTTAATTTCTTAGTGATTTCTTATTTGATTTTCAGGAGCCAATCATGCCTTACTCTTCTCAGATTTTGTTTTACAGATTTTACATCAGGGTAAAAAGGAATCCGGTGTTGGACAATGTCTAGATCAATTCTATGCATGTCTTCATAGGACCATGCAAAAACATCTTTATATATTTTGAGTAAAATAGTTAATTTTTTGCGATCCTCTAACGATAGCATGAAACCAATTTTGACCTTTTGAGGTTTCTCTTCCGTAACCAAATTTATTGTTAAAGTTTCTTCCATAATAGGTCGGGCATGACCCTCTTCTTCTCTTATTAGCATGTCTTTTATTTCTTTAGATAATTCGTTATCATGTTCATTTTTAGGATCCATGCTTTCCACATCGGGCACATCGAAGTAAGAAAAGTTTTCATCTATTTTATTACCAACAAAAACACCAAAAACTACAAACTGGAAAGCAATAATGGAATTGTTCTTTACAGAAAGTTTAAAATTAGAATTGCCAAAAGTGGCATAAAGGGTTTTCTTTTCCTCGATCTTGATTCTTTCCCCACCCTCAACTTCGACTTCTTCGGACTTGCTTCGTTCTTTAGCTTCATTCTCTTCCTCGGACTCGCTCTCCTCCGACTCTGTCTCAATGGGTTTTTTGAGTATGTAGGGATGTTTAATTTTCCAGTTGTTGAGTTTTCCCGCAGTGTTTATGATTAGTGTGGAATTGTCGAAGGAGGTGTTTTTGTCATTGAGCATCATTATTGTGGCCATTGATTGATCTAAATCCCCTTGTCCGATCTCGTTGAAGAGGAACTCCATCGACAAGTTATCCATCGTGCTGGCCCAATCTTCCTACTTCTTCTTGGTCTGAATGTTGATGGTCTCTTCTTCCTTAGGTTTGTGTAGTAGGCTATGACTGAAGAAAATCTCGAACCCAGGATGCTCCTTCTTGGTGAGCTGGTCAACCTGAGGCTCGAAGAATCCACAGAAGGGAAAATCTTCTCATTCTCTCAAAAAATTCCCATTCAGACTATTTGAGCCATTGACTGGATTTACTGTTATCTTCCTTCCCTGCCTCTTAGCCCATGTTGCTTCGATTGCAACTCATTTATGTTGGTAGATCTCCTCCTTTGTGGGCTTGTATCTCAGCTCAAAAGCATTCCGTTGAGTAGGTATTTCCACTGGCCTGGGTACTCCTTGGTGTCTCTTTCCTAGTCACATTCCTGGAAAGAATCCTATGTGATTCATCATGATGGCTATACAAGGGTTTATATAGTCTTTCAAGGATATGGGTAGGAGTTTACTAGGATTCACCTCCAGAGTTACAGTATTAGCCCATTCAAAGTTAAACCATGTCAACTGCAATCATGTCTGCTCTGGCTGTACCTCGAACAAGGGGGAGAATTATTATTCAGTCATTTTGTGGTGTCCCTATAGATTACCAATATTGCGTCCATTTAGATCATCTTGATTTTTTAATGTAGGGTAGAAGGGACTGTCCTTAAATCATGCAACCAACGTCATCCTAATAAGAGATTAAACGATGCTGGTACATCTAGCACATGGAATTCTATCTTCACCTTTAGCAGTCATACCACGACTGTCATCATTACGGTCCCTACTACATTCTTCGTGTATTGTCATAGGTTCAGGCCCCATGTGTGGAGGGTATAAGATTCTGATACTTTAGTCCCAAGCACAGGGCAGTGCGTAGTGGACATATAATCAGTGCTGAACCGTTTTCCACTAAGACTACTGGGACCCATTTTTGCCTGCATTACATGGTCACATGTAGATGCTTGTTATGGCTTAGCACATATGGCGTAGGTTTTTTTCGATGAAAGCTACCACATTGGCTATCTTTTTAAAGGATAGTCCCCTATCAGTTCTTCAGGGGTTATATTGATGGAGACGTTTGCTTTGTTTAAAGATTCTAGCACAGCTTGTCGGTGCTTATATGAGGCCATTAACATACTCGATATAGAGATGTTAGCCTAAGTCTTCTTCAGCTGTTTCAGTACATTGTTATCTTCTTTTTCCAATTCTTCTTCTTTCCTTTGAGCTCGTTCATGTTGTTCCCTTCTCGATTGGTTCACTTCTAGATGTGGGGGTTTGAAATTCCTTCCTCCCTTAGTCAAATATCCTACCTTGTCTTCTATGTACCATTTCGCGTCGAACTCCCAGACTTCATCATAGCTTATCGGGAGTTCCTCCTCCCATCATTGATCTTCTTGAAGGGCCTTGCCAAGTTCTTGTACGTCAAATATATCGTCCTGTAGGTTCACGTAAGGGTCTTTCGAAATGACCACCTACGATTTAGGGAGATGAAATGATGTGATGTATATGCTTGCTTTGAAAGCTATTTTAGCACTCGATGCAAGGTTATTGATGGTAGGTGGAGGCTCAAAATCTTCTTTAGGCGATGGGGTCGTAGGTGATGTTTCAGGTAGGCTGGGGTTAGGTACAGGTAAGGCTTAACTTACCAATAGAGGGTCCTCAATCTATCCTCCGTTCCAAACAGAGTTATTTGCGACAATAGAACTGTACCAGCTAATTTTCATATCATATTAGTCATCAAAGTAATCTTCTGCATCAGATCTTTCTTGTAAAATTTGAGAATTTTAAATAATAAATTATTTAATTAAAAATAATTTATGAGGAAAATTTAATTTAAATTACTAGACTTTTTGAAATTTAAATACACTAACAAATAAAGAATAAAGTGTTATAAAATAAAACATAAGTTATATGAAGGAATTCAGAATTTAAAAGACTTCCTTATGGCATTAAATAATAAAAATAAGATATTAACTAAATAGAAAATTATATTTTATGAAAGTAATTCCTAAATTAAGGGATTTGAACTTTCTTTAACAGAAGATAAGTTTTGTAGGAGAGAATTGTGGGATCCGATCCCACAAAATCTGCTAATCACCCTCTTCTAACAAATCATCTCCCTCATTCCTCATCCCTCTCCCTCAGACTCTCACCCTCCCTCTACAAAAACTCTCTCCCTCGACTTTTCTCTCTCGCAGCAGCAACACTGCATCCCAGCAACCACCACCGCGACCACCACCGTGCACACCACCACCACGATCATCGACGTTGACCACCGCGAGCACCATCTTTATCATCGTCATCATCACCTTAGGTGATCACGGGTTAGTGACTCTCTCACCTCTGGTTCTGTTATTTTTTTTATATATACGTGATATATATATAGATATTATCACATAGTTAAGAATTGATTGTTCTCATTTAAAAGTTTATATCAAGCCTATAAATATAGGTGAAAATAACATGGTTAAACATATGAAAACTAGAGAAGTAGGATTCGGTTTATATAAAGATATATATGTATAATCAAGATTCATGTAACAAAATATCATGCAATCAATCGTGAAGATATGTTTATACCTCTCGGTTTAATGATAGAAAATATTGGAAAATAACACCATGAAGACAGATGGAAGAAAGACCCAAAAATACATAAGTTTCAGCGCCATTAATGACTACTTCAAAGCTTTGGGACGACTCACCATGTAGTTGAGTCAACTCATGTGCTTTAGAGACTTGGTTCTTGCCCTTGGGTCGACTCACCATCCATTTGGGTCGACTCACGATGCCCCCTTATCTCTAGGTCAACTCACTCGTACCTTGGGTCGACCCATGACCTGCTTTAGGTCGGCTGTTACATCAACCCTCTACCTTGAGTCGACTCATGGACGTTTGAGTCGACTCAATGGTGTCTTTGTATGCCTTGGGTTGACTCACAAATCTCATGAGTCGACCCATAGCCAACATAGACCGTGCATGACACCCTTGGGTCGACTCACAACCCTGTGGTGTGGACTCATGGCTCTTGAAAAGACTTGGGTCGACTCACAGACCTTTGAGTCAACTCAGGTGTACCTTTGATCGACTGGTGTATCGACCCTCCAGCCTTGAGTCGACTGACGGGTAGTTTGAGTCGACTCACTTGTACCTTGCCTATGCCATGACCTTTCTTAGGTCGACACACAGGCTTGACTATGTCAACCCTCAACCTCTGTTTGGTCTTGGGTCGACTCATGTGCCCTGTGAGTCGACTCACAGTGACCTGTTTGCTATGTACCGAGACCCTCTTGTCCTTGAGTCGACACACAGTCTTGCTGTGTCGACTCGCAAGCAGCCTGTAACACCTTTGGGTCGACTCAGTGACCACTTGGGTTAACTCATACACTGAAAATATTGAAAAACATGCTGAAATAAATTATAATGCTTAGGCTCTGTTTGGACATATATTTAAATGATAAATTAAATTAATTAAAGATTAATTTAATACCAGAACCAAACCTTAAAGTTTATAAATGGGGGAAAGGGTTTGTTTGGTAGCTAGAATTGATTTATTTAGCTTATTTATTAATTGTGCCCATCACATTACATAATCAGGGTGACGTGGATTTCTACCTTGCTAGTTCATATCATCATTGCATTGGATATCAGGTCAGTGAAATTGTATGCTATGTACTTTCAATAAAATCCCCGTATTCTCAAACTATTTTAGTAAAGAAATGTATATGCTTTCAAATTCTTTTATGCAATGTATTAGCTTTCTCTTATAAAGATCATGGTACAAATGTCTTACTTATGAGATATATAAAATGTTTTGATTATCTATTATGGTGCGATCATGTGACTTTCAATGGGACCATGAGAAAGTTCAGGGGAAAGCTCTCTACGGATGTGACTCTGGCCGTTAGAGAAAAGATTCAGTTTGAATCTCGTGGTGACCCTATTCGCTCAATAGTTTAAGGGATATTTCGGGGCTTCTGGTGACCTAAACTGGAATTGTCTAGGGAAAAGACCCATGCACCATCCTGAGGTGACTCCTGTTCGATGTTGGATCCAACAGGCCAAAGCTTCCCTGAGTTTATGATATTTGGCATTGGTTACTTGGTTACCCAGTGAGATCGTGTGGTTGTTGATGGTATCCTACTACATTGATTATGATCATATCGTTATACCATTATTAACATTATTGCCCTGATTATATTGTTGGCATACCTATATGCAAGGATAATGTTGTTGGCACCTTGATGCCAAATGAATTTTATATATGTTGGTGACTCATCTAGATATCGAGATCACGAGAAAAAATGTACATATTTTGAATAGAAATGAATTAATGGGTTGTGTGATCACCCTGTTTATTTATTTATTTATACTGCTTATATCTTGCCATGATTATGTTTCAATTAAAAGCATATTTTAAATCCCCTATTTAGAACTGTATATTATTATGCATACTTTCATTCACCAGCTTTAGCTGACGTTGTACTCAACCATTTCAAATAACAAGTGATGAGGCTAGGTGATGGACTCGAATGTAGCATGGGATCCAGGATACGACTTTTAGGATATGCATTTATTTTTCTTCCGCATTTAATAAATTAAACAATTGATTATGAATTGTTAAGACAACATTGTTGAGATATTGGGTTGTTTTGTCCCACATTTATGATTATAGATTTTAATTATTTAAATCCCTAAAAATTTATATTAATTAGCATATGGTTAGCTAATTGCATGTTTAGACTTTCTTGGTTCATTGGGCCAAGGTCCATGATTCATGGTCGGACACATTTCCCAAATTAGGGTGTGACAATAAATTTCCAAAGTGACGTATAACAATAAAATTGTGTTCGTCCAAAGATATTCTCATACAACTATTCACAACAGCTGAACTAGAACAGTTCAAGCCATTCATGAATTTGAATAATTTTTGGGGTTCTAACAACCTCGACAGCTGAACTAGAACAGTTCGAACCATACAAAAATTTGAATAATTCTCAGGGCTAGAACAACTCCGAAAGCCAAACTAAATCAGTTCGAGCCATCCAAGAATTCGAATAATTCCTCGAGGTTAGAACAACCTTGACAGTCAAACTATAACAGTTTAGGTTATCCAGGAATTCGAATAATTTCTAAGATTAGAACAACCCCAACAACTGAACTAGAACAGTTCGGACCATTAAGAATTTGAATAATTCTCAGGGTTAGAATAACCCGACAGCCGAACTAGAATAGTTCAGGCCATCCAGGAATTTGAATAATTCCAAGAAAAACTTATTGCCGAGCTAGGCTCAGAACGAGGAGCTCGTTCACATGCTGAGCTGTGTTTGTTTGGTAACAAGTGTTAACACTTAGCAAGTTTTTAAGAAAAAATTCACACACCGAGCTGTGTTCATTTGGTAAGAAGTGCCAACACAACATTTTTCCAAGAAAGATTGCTCATCGAGCTAGGCTCAGAAAAAGGTGCTCGGTCACACACCAAGATGTGTTGTTTTGACAAGAAATGCCAACATTTGTAGATTTACATACAATACAAAAGTAAAACACTTACATGGAAAAATGTGTTGACGTCTACAAAGGAAAAAACAAGTTTGAAAAGCAATAGAGTAATACAATGCCGAACAGATATAATGCTGAAGTAACACACTTGTGGAAAACAAAGTTCATTCATTCAACAAAAGGCCTAGAGACTTACATAGAAAGATCGCCCCTTACATACAAAATGGGTCAATGTTAAAACCAAAAGAAACACCAAGGGATCACACCTCAATCACTTCGGTGGTATTCCCCGCGGTGAGAGGGTCCTCGGCCACAGGAGGCTCGACCGCGGCTGGAGGCTCCATGGGCGACTATTGCACGACGGATGGTGGCACAGGCTGGCTAGTGTATGGGTCAACAAGAACTTCAGTCTAGAGAGGGGACTCCACCAGAATGTTGACCTTGGCAAGAGTCTGCTTATAGACATCATACAGCAGCTCGACCTTGATATTCTCAACTTCTTTAATGTAGAATTCTCCAGCTTCGTTCCAGCCGACCTACCACATCTGGTCGTCGCATTCCTTACGGGAAACTTCAACCTCGGCCTGGGCCAGTCTACAAACCTCTAGTTGTTTTTTGACCCCTTCCAGCTTTGCATTTGACGCTAATAGCTCAGCATCAGAAGCAGATGCCCAGGCCTCCACCTCCCAGATGCGCAACATGAGGGGTGTATGCTTGCCCTCCAGTGATTGGATCTTGGCCTCGAGGCCATAAACCTTTCGCTCGGCAGAAAGTCAACCTGTCTTCTCCACTTCAAGCCCTTATATGGCCTTTCACGCTATGGTCCTCAACTTTCTGTAATTATCTAGTATGGAATGGATGCACTGGAGTCCCTGCACAAGAAAACCAAAAAAATTAGTCTGAAGTAGAAGACTTGGGAAACTGAAAGTAAGTTGAACACCTATCCCGACCATATATTGCATGGACCCGACATATATGATCAACTCGTCGAAGGCAGAGTGCTCGACCATGTACTGGGTACGATGACAGCCTTGGAGATCTCATACACAACGTCTGGATTGACGATGCTTTGGACAGAGGCATGCATAGGGCACCATGCAGTTCGAGAACTAGGGCCCATACCTCTTTAGGCTTCTCGACAAGTTGGCCATTAAGAGTTTTCCTTTTTCTCCTCGACCTCGCCAGGTATGTGGCAAGATCCATGGTTGGATCCAATGATGTGACCGAGGTGGTCCCCTCAGAGGATGGGGCCGCATGCGGGGGAGGAGGGGGAACCATGGTGATTGGTGAGAGGCCGAGTAGAAGCCTAAGAAGGTGCCGCGGAGGTGAAGGCCTTAGTAGTCTTCTTTACCGGGACACGCAGATTGACGGGTGCCTTGACCCTCGGCATTTTGGCAACCTCGGTTGGAGGGTTGAATCTAGCTTGGTGTTCGGCGGGGACGCGGTCGGCCAACGCCTCTTTTATGATGTTAGAGGGACAGTGGTGGTGCTAGAGAGTGTGCTGGTAACTGGGGACGTATTCAATGATAGCAGGGGCTGACCTCTGACCTGTCTGAAAGGCAGCAGCAACGATGTGCTTGTTGGATGCCTTTCTATAATGGCCGATCCGCCCAGTAGCTACACAAAGAAAACAACAACAGTTAGCAAGATAATAACAGTACAACGAAGCAC
>JAUTBS010354415.1:0-10530 GCA_032361285.1 Aequorea victoria | reverse complement strand
ACGAGGTGTGAATTAATTTATTACAGTCAATATAAAATTAATTACCTCGATAATCCTACTCAACACACATCAAGTGTACTAACACATTGAGTTAAAACTTTGAATACTAAATTCAAACCGTTTATCATAATCAAGATAAGCCTATTAAAATAATGTATTATATTCGTTCCAATATTTATCCAATTCTATCTAGACTGTGAGTTTTAATTAAAATTATTCTGGCACCTATGATTCGATCTTCCGTATGTAAGCCGAACTCTACATACCGAATTATAAACTCGACACGAATAATAGAACGAACTTGCATAAATATAAAATAAAATATACAAGTATTCATTCTCATTTAGATTCTCATTAAAATATAATTTTATTGACTAAACAATAAAAATATACAAAAATGCACAACTTTTTGTATATAACCCAAAATTTGATTGCGTCGCTTGTGTGATCAAAGATAAAATTTATAAAAATCGAGTAATAACGACTACTCCGTACAATAGCGGTCAAGACCGGATATCGTTCCTTAGGGACAGGAAGGCTGAGTTTTGTTATTCTTCAATTAATTCTCCAATTAATTCGATTGAAAAGGTTTGTTTGATTAAACTAAATTAACTATTAAATAAATAAAAGCAAAGATTCTTAAATAAATAGAAAACCGCCTTAGGTTGAGAGTCCATCCTAGTTTCATAATTAGAAAAAAGCAATTAATCAACTAAATAAGTATTCATTCAACAAGGATTCGTTTTGACTACAAGTCGTAACTGGATCGATAAGAGGGTTAATATGAAAGCAACCTAACATAAGTTATCTTTTCGTAGCACGAATCGTCTCTAATGGCACGATCCGTCTCATCCTAGCATAACCTATCACACATCCCTATCATATATCAAAGATAACATTTGCATAACCTCATCATCACAATCACAGAAAGTATTGACAGAAACGAAATCATAAAGTTAAATCCATTTAATTAAGAATCAAAACCTCGAGTTACACAAAAGTGTTGAATTAAACACATGAATAATAAATTAAAAAGCAAAACTCATAGTTACTCGACTAGGGTTTCAACCAAACCCGAGGCAAGATGAGATTAGCCGCTCATGGTTGAGGACGACGTCGACGATCTGGATAGACGATCCATTTGCATCTTCTTCTTCCTTGTTTCTTGAACCCTAGCCACCATAGGACGTTTCTCTCGTATTTTTCGAACCCTAAGAACTGATATGAATGTTCTTTTTATACCCCGTGGCCAAAACCTCACGAAAACAAAAAAATCAAATATGATGTGCCGCCGAGCGTCCGGACGCCCGGGCCTTGCGTCTGGACGAAAACTGCCCCATGACCGTTTTGCGTTAAATCATCGTGTTTTGCGTCCGGATATTAGAAAATTGCGTCTGGACGCTAAGCTCCAGTAGCCTCCTCGCCTTCGAGCGTCCGAAAATTGATTCTGAGTGTCCGAACATTGATTGGCAGATTGCATTTTGTCTCTTTTCCACACTATTTCCTTCTTTTTAGTTCGTTCTCGCCACAGGTTCGGTTGTTCACTCCTGCACATAAAACACAATTAAAACACAAATTAAATAGATAAAATGAGGATACAAAACATAAGTTAAAAGGCTTAAATGTATCCATTTAAGCTCAAATCATACTCCAACTTACATTTCGCTAGTCCTCGAGCAAAGCCAAACAAAAGACAAAGAAACAAGAAACACACAACTACGACTAAAAAAAAATATTATTACCCGAGCTCCATCATTGAGTATGAATAATAAAGTTAACCATATTATATATATACGATGTACATAATTCAAAACACTGTCAATTCGTACTCAAAATTTTATGCTGGTCAATACTCGGAGTGTGTATGTGAACCTGGCTAGCTACAACTCAACCT
This sequence comes from Aequorea victoria, assembly GCA_032361285.1. Lineage (NCBI taxonomy): Eukaryota > Metazoa > Cnidaria > Hydrozoa > Leptothecata > Aequoreidae > Aequorea > Aequorea victoria. The sequence continues at coordinate 8,636 of JAUTBS010354415.1, read as the reverse complement.
CAAAGCGAGAGAAAAATTTAAAACTCTATCAGAACCGCGCTTCAATCCAAAACTCACTAGAAATGTACTCAACAAGTAAACACTCAGAAATATGTGCATTTAATACTCTTTAGAAGTGTATGCAGCAGAGATAATGTAAGCAAGTCAAGTTAATCTGCATACAAGCGACTCCAAGAAGACTATAATCAAAGAATACTCAAAATCTCATGATAAGAATGTTAAATGTCAAAAACTTAAGTAATGCTACACCATATCATCCATCCATTATGTTCACCATTCAAACAATGCCATTATTTAGAATCAAAAAGGACTTTACCTTTGGTTATAATGTTAGGTAGAGGAAAGTGTATAAGGTGTAGGTCAAGAAACACATGTCTTATACAATAGAAACACGGGATTTTCTATAAAATAAACCCCTTCTCCACTTCACATGTTGTTTCTTTTTATTTTTTTTTCACCACAATCCTCTCCTCTTCTAGTTATTTTCACATTCTCAAAGATCACATGAATATTTTTATTTTTTACAATGATGATCAATCGACTATATTTTTAACTTTTTCATCTTCTTCACCTTTTCTCACCTTTTTATTTTTTTTTCTTTTTCAACCATTATTTTTTGCTCCTTTTCTTTCTCCTGTAACTTACAAGATAAGACATTTTAGACACTGAAGCTTAAAGAAGAAAGGTTTTAGCATGTAAAGGCTCAAATTGGCGAACTAGGGATAATGTATATACAAAATAAGATGAACGGTTCAAATAACAAAGATGGTCTAAGTTCATTTTCTAAAAATGGCATAGTTTTTTAGGTGTTCATAAATTCGGGATGGTAGCAGGATAGCATAAATGATGTATTTTATGACATTCAACCAAAATAACGAACTAATGAGACTATTCAACAAAATATGTAAGCTTTCAAAGAGTAGAGAGAGAGTATAGACTGAAACTCTAAAGATAAAAAATGGCTCAAAACTTGTACAAGGTTACAGTCTCTACAAGTGTTCATTAGAAATTCTAAATTAACCTCACTGTTTGATAAAATTTGTAGACATGTAGCCAAGTGTGTAGTGTAGGACTATCCGAGCAAAGATCGCATTAAAAAAATTTAAGTAACCAATGGCAAGTGTAAAGAAGTATGCTAACACAATATATAAAAAAGTTAACATTTACTATTTAAACTCAATGATTTCACCCGGATTTATTTCTTTTTTTTTTCTTTTTTTTACATGCATGCGATTTAGCTTGTGATACCCCCAACTTAAAATGATAGTGTCTCGATGGCATAAACAAAATGAAAAATAGAAAAAAACAATAGAAAATAGAATAAGGAAGATAACACATCGGGGGAACCAACGGTGCGAGTCGTGAGGGGGAATACACCTCCAACTTCTATGCCATGACATCTGCGAAAATAGAAGAGTAGACAAATCAAATACAGCAACAAAAACAAAAAATAAAATAAAATAAAACTAACTACCAGTATACTATAAAAATTTGGGTTTCCTTCCAAGAAGAGCTAAGTTTAGCGTCTTCAGCCAGACGAAACCAATGATCAACCCTCAGCTCTTGCCGGAAGAACTTCATGTACGTCTAATCGTGTACGCAAATTTGCAAGCAGTGGTGAGTTCCACTCAAGCCTCGAAGGTAGATGAAGGGTACTAAGTGACATAACACTCGAGGGGGTAGGTGGTGGCTCACATGCCACTTTATCAGAAAGTGCATTCATGAGAATTTGGGGTTGTGCCTCATCTATCAAATGTGCAGTCGAGTCAATTGCAAAGCATTCCTCATTCTTTTGAGGCTGTTGCGAGGCACTAAACACATTGAGTCATAGCTTCATATTTCTAAATGAGACATCCATTACTCCTGACCGACAATTAATGCATGCATTAGCCATAGCTAAAAATGGTCAACCAAGAATAACTGGAGTCTATTTCCTAAGGTTATGCACTGGCTCGGTGTCTAGATCTATGAAGTCGACCAGAAACATAAATTTGTCAACCTTCACCAAGACATCCTCTATTATCCCACGCAGTACCTTAATAGATCGGTTTGCAAGTTGCAAGGTGACCGTCGTGGGTTTTAGTTCGCCCAACCCATATTTCTCATATACTGAGTAAGGCAACACATTGACACTCGCTCCCAAATCTAGCAAAGCTCGATCAATGAAATGATCTCCTATGACACATGAGATGGTAAGAGTACCAGGATCCTTAAGCCTAGGAGGAGTGTCGTGAAGCAAAATAGAACTGACATGCTCAGTGAGAATGACTTTCTGTGATGCATATGTTCTAGACTTTCACTTTTGAGTACATAGGTCTTGAGAAATTTTTCATATAAAGGAACCTATCTTATAGCATCTAGAAGAGGGAGGTTGATTTTAACTTACTTGAGAATTTCAAGCATGTCCTCCATTATCACTCCCTTCTTGCCAAAAGGCGAAGGTGCAAATAGGCACGATGGATAAGGCACCTTTGGATCATAAGAAGATGGCCTCAAAACTGGGAGTGTAATGAAAGGATCAGGCGGGGTGTCCTCCTTTGAACTGGATGCTCTGTCAATCCCAGAACTCTCAAGTTTGCCAACATACTTCCCATTTTTCCTAGCATCCCACTCGGGTCTAGTCTTTACCTCCCGCCCATTCCTAATGGTAATAACCATTTTTGCTTGCTCGTGATATGCATCACTAGCTTGTAAACTATCAATCTCAAACTGTCCCCTAGGATTTTTAACCGGTTGACTAGGCAATTTCCCGTCCTCTCTTCAGTTTATAGCATTAGGTAGTTGTCCCACTTGAATTTCTAGCTTGGAGATGGACTGAGAGTCGGAATGTAGCAACTGGGTATTAGCCTCAAGCCCTTGAGGGGCATGCAACACCTTCTCCTCAAATGAAGAATTTCATGGAGGAGGAGGAGGTTATTGGTAAGGCTGTTGTGCCATAGGTCGGGAGGCATTAGGATTGCTCATGTCAGGATAGGATGACTGAGGGGCAAGAACAAAGGGAGTGCCTGGAACTTGTGGTTTCCAAGAAGAATTTGGGTGATTTCTCCATCCCGGGTTATAAGTATTGGAAAATGGATTATTCCCCGATTTAGAGAAATCTTGAGCCGCATTAACCTGCTCCTGAACAAAATTAGGAAACTGAGACGCTAAATGACATTCACTCACTGAGTGAGCTGGGCTCGTGCACAAAGAACATGCCTCCTTATAAATACGAGGTTGAGAGAATTGCCCTACAGAGAGTAGACTATCAATTTTTTGAGTCAAGGCATCGACTTTAAGAGAAAGATCAGTGGAGTGACCAATCTCATATAAGCCACCTTGCTTGGGTGCAGTAGTTAACATGCTCCTCTCACCTCGAGAAGCGAAGGCATGGTGCTGAGAATTCTCACTCAAGTTTTTAAAGAGTGCCCATGCCTCATCTTCACTCTTCATCATGAAAGTCCCCCCACATGAGGCATCTATCATGTGTCGGTGTTGAGATGACAGACCGTCATAAAAATACTACACAAGTTGCCATTTAGGCACAGCATGATGGGGACACTTCCTGATGAGGTCTTTAAGCCTTTCCCAAGTTTCATGAAATTGCTCACCATCAATTTGTGAAAAACTAGTGATGGCTCACCGTACTTGGTTGGCTTTTTCAATGGGAAAGTACTTTTTAAGGAATTCCTGTTGCTGTTGAGCCCAAGTTGTAATTGCAATTTCCGTCAAAGAATTGAGCCAATATTTGGCTTTATCCTTGAGGGAAAAAGGAAAGAGCCGCAACCTTAGGGCATCATCTGTGAAGTGTTGGATTTTAATAGTTGAACACACTTCAAGGAATTCATCTAAATGGCGGTAAGGGTCCTCATTATTAAGTCTATAATAGGATGTCAGCATTTCTATAGTGTTGGACTTAATTTCATAATGAGTGGCTGCCACATCTGGCAGCCTAATGCAAGTCGGGGACGTGTATGCAGAAGGTGTAAAATATTATCTCAATTGCCTAGCTTGTGGCTCTTGAGGATCCATGTCTTCGATGTGAATCAAATGATCAAGTCTATGACAATGGGAGAGAACTCGATTGGTCCTACAGGTCTGTTCAAGTTCTAAGTCAATGGGAACTAAATCCGGATAGCAAGACCTACGACCATGCATGCACACAAACAATGCCCAATATGCTTAACTATAGACACCCTACCACAGAACAAAAGTAAAAACAAATAAAAATAACTCACAGTGCTTTGATGCGAAGTCAGTTGCCGCACTAGACCTCCTCTAGTCACCAAGCAACCTGTAATAAAAAATTAACAGAAAAATAAATGAAAATACATTTAACTAAGAACTAAAAAAAAATTAATCATCAAAATAAACAACCATGCTTATTGTCCCCGGCAACGGCGCCAATATTTGATCGCATCATTTAAGTGATCAAAGATAAAATTTATAAAAATCGAGTAAACGAGCTACTCCGTAGAATAGTGCGTAAGATCGGATGTCAATCCACAAGGACAAAAAGGTTGAGTTGTGTTGTTTTCTAATTAATTCTCAATTTAATTCGATAAATTTTTTTTTTGTTTGATTAACTAAATTAACTACGAAATGAATAAAAGCAAATGTTCTTAATTAAAGATAAAACCGCCTTAGGTTGGGAATCCACCCTAGTTCTGTAATTAGAAAACATGCAGTTGAGATACTAGACAAGCATTCCATTCAGCAAATACCCATTTTGACTACAAATTGCAACGGGATCGCCAAGAAGATCAATATGAAGGCAACACGACATAGGTTATCTTTCAGTAGCACAGATCATCTTTAATGATACAATTCGTCTCATCCTAGCATAACGTATCTCACGTCTCAATCATATATCAAATATAACAACATTGCATAACCTCGTCATCACAATCACAGAAAGCAACGACGGAAACAAAATCATAAAGTTAAAACCATTTAATTAAGAATCAAAAGCTCGAGTTATACAAAAGGGTTGAATAAAATACATGAATAGTAAATTAAAATGAAAAACTCATAGTTACTCTACTAGGGTTTCATCCAAACCCTAGGCAGGAGGAAGTTAGCTGCTCATGAACGAGGATGACGTTGATGATCCGGATAGACGATCCATTTGCATCTTTATCCTCCTTCTCCCTTGAACCCTAGCCACCATAGAGCTTTTCTCTGGTATTTTCGGACCCTAGACTTCAGTTATAACCTTCTATTTATACTCTCTTCCAAAAACCACGCGAGCGACTTAAAAATAGAAGCTGCCTCACCGACGAGCGTCCGGACACAAGTCACGCGCATCTGGACAGAAATCACCCAGGACCAAGTTTTGTTTAAACCTCATTTTCACGTCCGGACGTTGGGAATTGCGTCTGGACAAAAATCGCCAGATTCCACTTTTTTCCTCTTTCTGCATTATTTCCCGCTCTTAACGTCGTTCTCGCCTTATGTCCGACTATCCACTCCTGCACACAAAACACAACTAAAACCTTTATTAAATAGATAAAAGGAAGACATAACATATAAATTGAATGGCTTAAATGTGTGCATTTATGCTCGGATCAGAGGTTCGAAACCTTTTTTATTTTTTCTACTTCTTTTATTCCTTCCTCAACCTACTATATTAACTAAGTAAACACTAAACACAATAAGATTAAAAAAAAAATTCTAATTTATTTTCACTTTTTACTCTCTTTTCTATGTTTTATCTTTTCAAATTCTCATCACTCATTTAAATGTGATTTCATCTATCACTCTTGTTAGTAAAATTTATTTCTACGGATGATAAATGGTGGCATGGGAGAAAGAGTGTGAGTGAATTTTTTTAATATTTTTAAAATAAAAGAGTTCAGATTTATTTTCTCTTTTACTTTTATTTTTTTACTGTTTAATTCTTCACATTAACTAATCATAATCACTTAGATGTGATATTATCTAACATTCTCGTTAGTAATATTTACTTCTAAAGTTGATAAACGGAGGCGTGAGAGAGAGGGTGTGGGTCTAAAATTTTAAAAATTTAGTATTTTTATTAATTTTAAAATAATATATAAATATTTAAAAGATTTTGAATATGGAAGAATGAGAGAGTTGAAATGGGAGAGTTAATATTTAAAATGAAGGTTAAGAGGAAAAATATAATTAATTTAAAAATTAAAAAAAAAGAAAGAAAAATAATGAGTTGAAAGATAGTAAATTGCCACATAAAAGAGAGAAAATAGATTTTTAATGAGAATTGAGTTTTTAAAATTTACAATATTTTATGACACAACTACGTATTGTATAATATAATAAGTATAGATATAGACATATAATATAGACATATATATGCCCCCACTCTGTGATCACCATATACTCTTTGCCTCAATCTCTCTTTCTATCGTGCCTTTGCTTGGACCTCAAATGCTTAATGGCAACTCCAATTCATGTTCGTCCGATATTTTCTCCGAAAATCGTGCAGTCAATTGTACGTAACCTCCTCGAACTCTGATCTCAACAAGAACAAAAATGAAATTTATTTACAAGATTAGTTTAAATTGGTAAATGGTAATCATCTCAATAAAATGAATTGAAAAAAAATAAATGCACAGAATTAAGTACAAAACTCTCACTATGCTGAGGGAGGTCTATGCCCAGATGCAACAAATCTATGCCTATAGATGAGCTCAAACGAATTCATTTACAATATTATCTTTTCAAATACCATGAAGATATGTTGGAAACAATCTGCGGTGTGTTATACTAAATATTAAAAACAAAAATTATAAACTAAAATTAAAATAAAATCAGAACATATTTTTAATCGAGACTTGTGTTTGACACAATATTTTTAAAATAAAATTCGCCCTCATTTTGGTACTTACAAATTGAACGACGTATGTCTCCTAGTATACAATGTTTTGTACACTTTCAGTAGAAGCACACCAAGCTGAAAGTCCGGCGAAATAAGATTTTTGATTACAGCACTCTGAGAACCGACCTAAAAATGTAGAAATTATGCAGAGCAGAGGAGGAGAGAAGAAGATATTGGTTTGAAATGAAAAAACCTAGACCAGAGACCCTTCTTTTATGGGTGACGAGACACTGGTTCGGAAGTTCCGAACCACCTCCAAGCCAGTCGAGGCGTTGATTTGGACAAATCAACCCGACGAAAATGGATTTGGATAGGTTCGAACGAATGGTCGCACTCTTTCCGAATTTTGAACCGTTGGCTCCAACGATAACTTGAAATGACACCGTTTCATTTTTACTAAAATGATTGCGTTTTAGTTTTTCCAAAAAAAATAATTAAATAATTAATTTTTTCTGAAAAAAGATAATATTAATTATTATCTTCCATAACCCAAGCTCGAGCCCAGGTCGATCGGATGGGGTGCGGCGCACACGGGGTTTTGGGTCAAGCCGAAACCCACACATAGTTAGGTTCTCATACAACCACAAAACTTGAATATCTTTGGAGCTTAAATCATTTTTCAAGGTTGATTTATTTATACCATATACACGGTTGCTTTCCAACCAATGTGGGATAGCTTGAAAGAGCTTGAATGTTACTATTTTCAAATAGTCCACTTAAGTCAATTTTTCATTCATCCATTAATTATTTTTAACAAGTAAATATACAAGATTAATCACCACATGAAGATTAACAAATTTTGTTTAAAATTCATACAAAATTAGTGTATGTAATTCATCCTAAATTTATTTCAAAATTTAGCTAATTCTTTTGTTAAAAATCTAAATTTTCCAACAAGATATATATATATATATACTTGCTAATTCCGAGAAAGGTATTTTCTAACATAATATGACACCGGCGTAATCCTACAATACTTTGCTACTATTTTTTTATATATAGGCAGCACTATCCTACTATTGAGTACCCAACACCAACTAAACCTAACTCTTTTGAAATAAATTTTAGACAAAGTCTATCCGGTTTCAATTGATGGATCAATCCAATTTAAACAGTATAAGGTTATAAAAACAAAGGATAGAGAGTAACTTCAATTGTTCAACAAGAGAAAAAGGTGCAACAAAGAAAAAGAGTACCTTATGGTTAGATTTAATGAAGGAAAAGAGAAAAGTTTCGACCTTCCAATTCCTTTCAAGTGATGAAACTTACCTTCAAATAATTTAGGCCAATTGAAAGCCAACATACTATAGTGATCATATCCCTCCACACTCAATGCTATGATTTAGCATCTATATGCTGCTATTAAGCATACAACTTGAGTTGAGAAGAAAGAATAAAAATAATAAATTATGTTCTCCATGATTCAAGTTTCAAGCAGTAAAAAGCAAACGGAAGGAAGGAGAGAAAGAATGCATTGGAACAATTACTTAGGTCCAATTTCAATATGAATAATAGCATGGAAAGAGCAGAAACATTATTTTCTTTTGGAGCATGGAATTCCAAATTGTTTTCACTAATAGCATCATTTATTAGCTCCACAGCATAGCCACTAATCATTCTATAACAATAACAAAGTGTTGTTTATGGCTTGTGTTAGGAATATTAGATTAATATTTATTAATTTAATAATTCCTTTTGTAAATTGCATTTGTGGCAATTAGGATTATTTCGATATTTGTGTCGAATCTATCATCTTTTAGAGATAGTTGTTATCAGCTGTGTTTAGAAGCAAATCAGG
>JAUTBS010354304.1:0-10531 GCA_032361285.1 Aequorea victoria | reverse complement strand
ATAACACTAAAAATCTTAGAAAATATTATAAAATAAATTCAAATGATTTAGGCACCGTTTGGGCAATAAATTAATAACAAAACAAATTAATTAATGAGCTAATTAAACTACAAAGAAGGATTTAAAACTTATAAAAATGGGAAATGGTCCGTTTGGCTAATTAATTAAGTTGTTAGCCATATATATTGATTATGGTTATTGCATTACATAATCAGGGTGACTTGGATTGCGTTCTTTGCTAGTTCAGTTCATTAATTCATCGGATATCTGGTGAGTGATTGTATGCTACATACTTTTAAATAAAAACCCCCGTATTCCCCAACTGTTTTAGCTTAAAATTTATTATGTATGCTTTCAAATTCTTTTATGCAATGTATTATCTGTATTATATTTCTCTTGCAAAAATTATGGTAAAAATATTTAAAATGAGATAAAATATTTTATCATCTATTATGGTGCGATTATGATGTCTATATTGGGACCATGCGAAAGTTCAGGGGAAAGCCTTCTATGGAGGTGACTCTAGCCAACTAGGGAAAAGACCCGGCCCAGAGACTTGGGTGACCCTAGTTGCTCAACAGTTCAAGGGACAGTCTGGGGCTTCCGGTGACTTGAACTTGAATCGTCTGGGAAAAAGACCCAGGTGCCATCCTGAGGTGACTCCTGTTCGATGTTCGATCCAACGGGCCAAAGCAGTCCCGAGTTTATAGAAAATTGACATTAGTTACTCTTTATTACCCAGGATATTGTTCCTGAGGGATGTTTTCCCACCATATTGTATGATCATATCGCTATACCAGTATTATAGACATTATTATGTCACGTTGCCATATCTTTATATGCATGGATCTTTGTTGATATATCTCTATATGTGAGGTTTTGTTGTAGACACCACTGTTATCCAGTGATGGATTATGTATACAAATATTTTGATAAAAAGAGAGTGTTGGGTTGTGTGTACACCCTGTTTACTTGTACTGCTTAGTTATTACAATGATTATGTTTCAATTAAAAGCATATTTTAATTATTCTGTTTTAGAACTGTACTCTACTATGCATATTTTCGTTCACTAGTATTGCTGACATTGTACTCAAACATTTCAAGTAACTATTGATGAGGATAGAGTACGGACTCGAGTGCAGCGTGGGATTCTGGACACGACCTCTAGGGACATGCATTCATTATTTTTTTTGCTTCCGCATTTAAAATAATTAAACACTTAATTGGATTATGGTTGACGGCATTGTTAGGATATTATGGGCCGTTTTTCCCCATGTTTATGGTTACGAATGTTTATTTAAGTAAATCATGTGAAATGATTATTAATTAGCATATAGATAGCTAATTTCATGTTTAGGTTTTCTTGGTTAATTGGGTCAAGTCCCATAATCCATAGCCGGTCACTTCTTCCAAATTGGGGTGTGACACAAATTGTACAAACTATCTTTGTAGGTTGGAGATTTGATATGCACCACAAATTTAAGGTTGAGATTGTACTGTTTTCTCAGCTTGATATCATTCTCTCTCTATCTATCTGAATATTCCTCTCATACCAACTGCTTATCTCAATCGAAGGTACTGAAGGCCACCATCGCAGTTCACTCCGTTGCAGCGCCGCTACCATCTTAACTCACACCATCGACGCAGCGCCACCACCATTCTCTGCAACCACCCTCAGATCGGTTAGTCCCTTTTTAAATTTGGTGTGTCAGTTCATCGATAACCTATTTGAAAACCCATATAGCGAATTATTTCAGTTTCGAGTTTCTATATCTAGGGTTTGGTTTGTTAAAAATCTCAAGTGACTAAATACGTAACAGACTCATCTCTGTTTTCTTTCACAAACAACAATTATCGGTTTTCTTTCATGCAAATGTGTTGTTGATTCTATCAATTGTCGGTTAATATATGTTTTCTTTTCACATACGGAAACTAAGTTTAGAATATAACCAGACAACATTGGTTTAGTCATTGAAGCACTTGGATACGAATGTAACTGTGTTAGTCTCTCTCTATCCCACTCTCTCTAATGGTGAACCAAATAAACTTTTATAGGGGGGCAATTATACCGAGATAAGCTTCTTCAACCAAAACAAATTTTCTATTGTGTTAGTTATACTAAAAATAGTACACATTTCTATTGAGTTATTTATGCTAAATTGAATTGCTATTAGCTTAATTCATGCTGTAGAATATTTTTTTAGGTTCATTTTTGTATTTTTTTAATTTTCTTGATATGTTAATTTAGTCCCTGAACCCATAAACAAGTGAATAAATCTGATGAAAATTTGTTTTTTGTTGTTGTTGTAAGACAGTGCTCTCATTTTTACTTGCTAAGAGGAGTGCTCTCATTTGTTATTCCTTATAGTCCTGTGTTGGGCTTACTATTCTCTTATTTGTTATTTCTTAATCGTAACGAAATTAGGCCTATTTTATGATGTCATTTTTATCAAGAAATGCATAGGTAGTCTTTAAAAGTGGGATTTAGGATTTAGCTTATCAATACTATTGAGATACACAGAGCGAATGATTTTTGGATTTAAAATTTTATTTTCATTAATTATTTTTTGACATGTAATTAAAGTCATTCCAATCGATACAGGTACCATACCTCACTCTCTCACAACACACACCACCACAGATAATGAAAAGAAAAACTCATTGTTTCAAGAAAAAGAGAAAAAAGAAAGTATTTAATTGGACATACTCATGTATATGTGAGTTCAACTATGATTTTTCATAGTTGTACTAGATTTATCTTGGAGTGAGATGTAATCAGTGGTATTTTTTGCCACCTTAATCATGATTTTTCAACTATGATTTCGTAAATTTGTTTCTCTTGATTAAACTTTTTATTTTTGCTTCTTACATATGCATCATTCTCTTGCTTTGTTTAGTGGCTTTTTGTATTTGTGTTTGGTTTGGAAAACTTCTAAACTTTTTTTTTTTTTTTTTTGAAATTGAGTTGTGAAAATGAATTGGATATGGACGTGGAGACAACCTTGACACCATGCTTGGAATTTTTTTGTTATTTAGGTAAACTTTGTCATGAAAAATATTCAAAGGTTATGATTTCATTTTTTACTTTCATATTTTGACTATATAAATGTGTTTAAATTAACTATTAAATTATGAAATTTTGTAAATATAAAAAAATTGATGTTAACTGGAACTGCCTCAAGGAACTATGATGCTGATATTCTCTTTGAATCGTTGCTCTAAGTACTTCTTAATATTCTCTACATAGTACTTATTAATTGATTTCAATTTTTCTTTTTTCTATGTATTTCATAATATGTTGGGCTATTACAATAGTTATGATATTGTTTTCTTTGTTAGTATGTTGTAGAACTTGATTTTGTACTATAATTTTGTTATTTGATTAATTAATTGATGAACCATTTATATTGTTGCTATTATTGTGTCGTTATTCTTGTTACGGTATGTTTTACTCTTAAATATTGTTTAAGTGTTCAAATATGATACGTATTTGATGGAATTAAATTATTTTGAGTACTTTTAGACACGATTTGGGACAATACTTGGTGTTCACATTTTAAATTGCAGGTATTTTCTATTAAATGATAATTGTCTCTAATTAAAAATTATATTTGATTTTTCAATGTAGGTATTTCCTTGGTGATGAGAATTTTTCTAATAGTTGTTTCGTTGTTGAAGTTTATACAGTGGAATAGTTTATTTTAATTTTAATGAGCCTTTTTGTGAGAGATTTTAGATTCTTGGATTCTTTCTATTTTCTTCATTGAAGTAATATATCTTCGAATTTTGTACGATCTACTATTTATAAGAAGTGCTTTTATTACTTTGTCGAATTGCAAGTTTGATAGGTTCATTGAAAAAACAATTCCTTTATAGTACATTCTATAGAGATTAATTTTACTTGCCTTCATGCTAGAATCTTTAGAGGATATTGACATGACTGAGTCCTATTTTCTATTATTTAACTGTTAATTCATTTGCTAGAATGGTATGAGACCTTTGTGAAGATTATCTTCAAGTGACTACTTTTGGAAGGTATTATCTTGAAGTGACTACTTTTGGGAGGTGGAAGGTTGGTTTGGTGATTGGTTTAATTGTATTTAATTTGTGTGAAAAATATCAAATGGTAATTTATTTATGTTGGAGTCAAATAAAGTTTAAATTTAGTTTAAAGTGTTTTTAAGCACGGGTCATTCACTAGAGGGGACTAATAGAAAATTCACAAACATCTTATAGAAAAAAACAGATACAAGAACTTCAACAAGATAAGGATTTACAAAAATAGAAACATAAAAAGAAAAACAACTAACAAAGATCGTTGACAGAAGTTTTGGCACACGAATGGTAAAAAATAATTACCTTTTCATAATATTTGGAAGTCATTCTAATAATTTTTGTACAAAGGTTGTATAAGAGATACAATTAGGGTCCACAAAGTTAGAGGGGTTAATGTACCTTTCATATTAGAGATAAATTCTAATTCACTCTAAGATTTTCTGTCAGATTTCTAGACTCATCTTCAGAATGTTAATAAATCCTATTTTGTGGTTTAGGACCTTTATGTATCATTTTAAACTTTTTGTCGATTCCATATTTTCTTTTGTTTTTCAGGCGTGCTTGTATAACTTCTTAATAATAAACTTTACTGCTCCTAAATTTTGTTCATTTTGTTTGATAAAAAAATTTGTTCACACATTTTAGATACAATGTACGCTGAATGTTTGTTTTAATCCCATGTATAAAATGATGAGTGGAGATTGGTGAATCCAATATCATGTCCACATGATGAATAATTCTATTTTGTTTATACTAAATTTAATGATGATTTTTCTTAATCTTTTACGAACTATGATATCCAAAGGCTACGAAACAAAAATTCTTTTTTTTTTCTTCAATCAAGCCTGAACCAAAATAACTTACCCAAAAAAGGCCTCAACTAGAAGAATGATGTTGATTTTAGGCCCCGTTTTTTTTTCCAGAAAATATTTTTTGAAAAATGACTTATTTTCATGTGTTTGGTTGCGACATTAAAATATTTTTTAGAAAATATTTTTTGTTATTTGGTTCACACAAAAAATTATTAATATTTTTGGCTTGTTAAAAATTGAACAAAAGAAATCAAACATCAGAAAATGTACCAAACACCAAAAAATGTATAAAATATTTTTCATTGATTTTAAAAATATTTTTCATTGATTTTAATTTTCTGTTGTACCAAATACCAAAAAATGTATAAAGTATTTTTCAAAAAACATTTTTCATCAAAACAAACGGAGCTTAAATTTCCATATCCAAATATATAAGCCCGATCTATATTGACATTGTTCACTCGTTAACCAAGAGTGAGATCAAACAACACCCAATCACTCAAACCCTCTCTCTCTCTCTCTCTCTCTCTCTCTCTCTCTCTCTCTATTCTCACGCATCACTCACCACTTCTTTCCTTTCTCTCTAAGGCTCTGTTTGTTTCGGTGAAAAATATTTTTTTACGAAAAATATTTTTCAGAGAAAATATTTTTTTGAAAAATGACTTATTTTTCTGTGTTTGGTTCCGACATAAAATTATTTTCCAATTTATGAAAGTTGAAAATATTTTCACCCTAATTACTTTATTTTCTATTGATTTAAGAATATTTTTCAAAAAATATTTTCCACCAAAACAAACGAAGCCTAAATCACCGACCATGTTTCACACCCTCTCCTCTCTCACTGTTTCTATTTTCATGTTAGTTCATCTCATTCGTAGAGCAAAAACTCGATGGCATCAGTGAACCCAATATTAGAGAGACCCTCTCTCTCACGCCAGAAAGCATCAAACAGTGGGGAGGAAGAGAAAGAATTTAAGCTATTTCGTTATGAGAGAAAGCATCAGAGCTATTTCGTTGGGATAGAAGCATCAAAGCCATTTTATTTATGCTAGCTAGTAAATTTCCTTCAATCTGTCTTTGCTCCTCTCTCTTTCTTTTTTGATTGGTTTTTTGGTTTCTGATTGGGAGGGAGAGGAGAAGAGTTTGGGTCGGAGGGGAGAGGCTTACGGCAAAAAGGGGGTTACGGTGAAAGGTGATTCCGGCAGAGAGGGGGTTCTGGTCTGGCACGATGTGCCAAAGCATATGTTCCACTTTTTTTGATATTCTCTTTTCTAAATATTGGCTTTTTCCTAAAGCAAATAAATCATAGGTTCCTCACGATTTTTTCTATTTTTTCAAAGATTATTTCTTTTTGTTCCTTTTGGATAATAAGAGTTTATTATCTAAACATTTTTTTAAAGTGTTGTGACATTTAACATAGTTCCTAAACAATTCCTCAAAAAATGTCATTAGATAGAGTTAAACTGGGTCAGGGGTAAGGTGACTGCTCTTCTAACTTTTTTTCCAAACTCTTTTTTGGAAAAGGGCATTAGATAGAGTTAATTAGCCATTGAGCCGTGGCTGATTTGCACTGTCCTCATTGTAAGTAAATAATAGCATTGCCACAATAGTCCACTGCTGAGAATATTAACATAGTTCCTAAACAATCCATCCACTAATATTTCTCCCAAATTCATCATTTTTTGGGGTAATAAGGTCATGTTTCTTTCTTTGGTGTTTGCTGATTATTATTGTTAGTGAAACTTTGGGTTAATCTCACACACTCGAATCATTTAATGGACATGCCATTTATGTAGAATTATAATGTAGGTTTCTTTTCTAAGTTTACTACCTTTTTACATAAAAAAGTTGTAATGAGAAATAGTTTCTATGAATTACTGCTATTTGTTTTAAGAGTAAAATTCGAAGATTGCCTTCACACAGTTTTTGTGAAATTTTGTCAAGTAAAAGGCCCCCTTGTTTCCCGGTTGAATTATTGCAATCTCTCTCTGTGTTATGTTGCTACGGTCTAGTCTAGCTAGAAGGCACTGCAAGTTTGGAAAACCTTTCATGGTAAAAGGTATTTAATTAAAAAATTGTCACACTCCAAATTTTCTAAAGCGAACTTGAAATTTGAAAGAGACGACTAGATCTCATAAGGCCTCACCTTAACACGATTATAGAGGAATTCTCTTAGGTTATAACAACCATCTTTCTTGATGTTATTAAAAATACTTTTAGATAGAACTTTTTTGGAAAAAGTCTCAATAATATAACAGAGATAGTTTTTAGAAAAATAATCCAAGTATAATTTTTTTTTAAAAATCTCGGCAGTCTCCTTTATTTTTCGAATTATCCAAACGGTTCAACCGTCTCTAAATCAACCTGGAAAGATCAATAACAATATACGCAGGCTCTTCCTGGATCTCAACAATACACATTCCTAAACTACAGGCCACAGACCTTTCATCATTCTTCACATACACGGATTTAACCTCCGTCAATCACAGATTAGTTAAACTTAAACAATGTAACGTAAAATTAAACATTGGCCTGATGGCCTACATCAGCAAAGAAAAAATTCAAATAAAAAAATTAAAGAAAACCAACGGATACTTTGTTAACTACTCCCAAAAGTACAGCTCTGAAATTAATTGTGCGTACCTGGAATGTCCAACAACATGAACAAATCAGAAGGATCAAATCTCATAATAACAAACAATTCAGAGCATGAACTAATAGATAAAACACAAGGCAACAGTAATGCCCAAAATGGAGTGTAATGTATGATATGGTATGATGAATGCATGTCAAGTTTCACGGCTTTTATCCATTCCATAATCCAGAATGATTCATTTTCATTTCCACAATTCTTTTTTCATTTCTACTTCCATTCGTTGGTTAATCAATCCAATCAGCCTCCAATGAGGTATGACACGTCTAAGAGAGTAGACAAACATCCCTGACCACTAGGCTTGTGTGCCCTAGTGTCATTACAACCTTCACCCAACTCACCTAGGCCATTCCCACACTAGTAAGTTGAGATCAACATCCTATTTTTAAGGCACTAACCTTCTGGAATAGGGAACCATCTGCGCAGCGAGCCTAAAACTCGTATAAATCAAACAACCGCCTTACTCACATCTTAGGTATCAATAGATATCAAGATATCCCTCAAGGCCATTTCGAAAGCCATTCCACTTTATGTTAAAGTATTTTATACATTTCACTTCACTTATGAAAATACTTTCATTGATTTCTATGTTTCCATATCATACATATAGATATATCCCATGTCAAATGTCAACCATGCATAACGAGAGATTTTTCATGTATAAAAGATATTTACATGCAGTTCAAATATGAAAAAATACATTTACATTCATCCCCTGATCTCTGTGAGTTCTCCCTCATCCCGATGTTTATCCATTTTCCTGATTTGCATCATTTGTTTTTAGATACATCATACAACAAAGATTAATATATATAGTTATATATAGATAAATCATAATTATTTGTGTATCTTCCAAAAGGTTAGATCGTGGTGCGTAAGAGTGGGAAGTTGGTTATATTGGACTCTAAAAGTTCTCCACCATTGTTAAAGCTTGGTTTCAATCTTCAAGTCTCCTAGGTAGGGGCTTGTGCTTATTTTAGCTTACAAGACATCCAGACGATTCAACCGTTTCTAAATTAACCTGGAAAGATCAATAACAATATACGCAGGCTCCGCCTGGATCTCAACAACACACAATCCTAAACTACAGGCCACATGCTTTCCATCATTCTTCACATACACACATATAACCTCCGTCAAGCAACAAATTATTTTAAACTCAATACATTGTACAATAAAATCAAATCTTGGCATTATGGCCTACATCACCAAAAATGAATCAAACACCAGAAAGGGCACCAACAGATGCTTTGATAATTACTCCAAAGGTATGGCTCTGAAATCAACTGTGCGTACCTGGAATATCCAACAACATGAACAAACCAGAGGGGTCAAAGCGCATAATAACAAACAATTATAAGCATGAACTAAATAGATAAAACATAAGCCAATTATAATGCCCAAAATAAAGTGTAATGTATGATCTGGTATGATGAATGCATATCAAGTTCCACAGCTTTTATCCATTCCATAATTCAGAATGATTCATTTTCATTTTCACGCCCCAGATTTCCTGAAACAGACTTGAGATCCGAAAGAGACAACTAGATCTCATAAGGTCTCATCTTAACCCGATTATGAAGGAATTTCTCTTAGGTTATAAAAACTATCTTTACGTTATCAAAAATACTTTTAGATAGAAAAGTTTTGGAAAAAATCTCGATAATATACATAGATAGTTTTTAGAAAAATAATCCAAGTATAGATTTTCTTAAAAATTCCAGTAGAGTCTCATTTATTTTTCAGATAATCCAGACGGTTCAACCGTCTCTAAATCAACCTGGAAAGATCAATAACAATATACGCAAGCTCCGCCTAGATCTCAACAATACACAATCCTAAACTATAGGCCACAAGCCTTCTATCATTCTTCACATACACGCATATAGTCTTCATCAAGTAACAGATAACTTTAAACTCAATACAGTGAAAAATAAAATCAAACCTTGGCCTTATGGCCTACATCACGAAAAGGAATCAAACACCAGAAAGAGCACCAACAGATGCTCTAATAATTACTTCAAAGGTATAGCTCTAAAATCAACTGTGCGTACCTGGAATATCCAACAACATGAACAAATCAGAGGAGTCAAAGCTCATAATAACAAACAAATAAAAAACAATTCTAAGCATGAACTAAATAGATAAACATAAGCCAACAACAATGCCCAAAATAGAGTGTAATGTATGATATGGTATAATGAATGCATGTCAAGTTCCACGGGTTTTATCCATTCTATAATCCAGAATGATTCATTTTTATTTCCACAATTCTTTTTTCATTTCCATTTCCATTTGTTGGTTAATCAATCCAATCAGCTGCCAATGAGGTATGACACATCTAAGAGAGTAAACAAACATCCCTGACCACTAGGTTTGTGTGCCCTAGTGTCAGTATAACCATCACCCAACTCACCTAGGCCATTCCCGCACTAGTGAGTTGAGATCAACATCCTATTTTCAATGCACTAACCTCCCGAAATAGGGAACCACCTGTGCAGCCAGCCTAGAACTCGTATAAATCAAACAACCGTCTCACTCACATCTTAGGTGTCAATAGATATCAAAATATCCCTCAAGGCCATTTCAAAAATTGTTCCACTTTACGTTAAAGTGTTTTATACATTTTACTTATGAAAAAACGTTTTCACTGATTTTCATGTTTTCATATCGTACATATATTCCATGTCCAATGTCAACCATGCATAAAAGAAATATGCATGTAAAATATCCAATTCTCATATCTCATGATCAATCGTGTAATAAAACATATTTTCAAATTCAAGTCAAGTAAGAACAAGTTTCCATGATGTGCAATGGCTATTATCAAATCAATTATCATATCTAGAAGTTACAAGAAAACGTACTTTCAAATAAAAAATTCCTTTATGCATCCAATCAGATTTAACTCTACTTAAAATTAAGTTTTATGTCGAGTAAAAAGTCTATAAACCACAAATTTCTTATATATATATATATATCCATACATCAAAATTGTAAATTAAAATA
>JAUTBS010354193.1:0-10531 GCA_032361285.1 Aequorea victoria | reverse complement strand
AGAATCCCTTATCAACCAATTAAAATAATCTTACATCTTCATTTGATGTTTAATGCTTAATGAATGTGTCGTGTAAAATGAGGCGTCACATGGAATGTATGTCTTATGTTCTAAACTCATGTTGTATGATCTCAACTTATGTTATGACATCTCTCATGCATGGACTGAGTCTTAGGTGGGGTTGTTCACCTTGTGTCTAGCTCGGCTATGTTTGATTCTTGTTGGTGATTGTGTTGTTGTTTACAAGTTCACGTGCATGTGACTTGGGTTCTGATCTTGTGATGGAGAGGGTGGCTTCTCTTCCATGTTATAACCATTTGATGGGTATAGAGTTTATTGGTGCACCGCGACAAACTTATGAATTTAACGCAGTCGTAGTCAGAGACTAATATGGTCGGTGGTAACGGGGTGTTTCACCTGGCTGTACCCCACCGTCCTTGGGCATTCACGAGCTAGTTGAGTATGTCATTCGACTACGACTCATAGTGTTACAAGGTGGGTCTTTTAGATCAGTTCTATCCAGGGTTTTCATGAACCGGTGGGTATGTAATCCACTGTGAGTCATGGTGCTACTATTGGGGACCGTATCCAACTATCTTGGGGCCAAAATTACTACAAGTTCAAGTTTTCAAGTTTAGGTGGTTGTCTTTTGTTGAATCCTTTCGGCGTAAAGGAGTCCTGGTCGTGATTCAGAGTTTACAGCATTTGCATGTCATGTTCTTTTTATTATATGTTGTTGTATGTATTTAAGTGTTAAAAATATTGGGTTCGGGAGATTATTTCTGAGTTTCGTAGCTCATGGCGTTTCATGCCAGGATATAAAGAAGAGTCAGTACCGAAGGAGAAAGATGAGAAATACGTTGAGCCATGGCTCACCTGAATAGACAAATATTAAAGACTTGTATTCTTTTTGTAATCACCTGTTTGTAATTTCCTTTAAAAAAATTTGTTGCCTTGTAAAATTACAACAGGGTATGTTGTGCGCAACAACGCAAAATTACTATTATCGTATGTTAAATATCAAACAGTGTAGAATGGTTGTTTACTAGAATAACCCAAATTACTATATTTATGTTTCATAACGAATCGAATTTTCGGGGCATTACACTCCCCGTAGGAAAGCCATGTGCACGTGAAATCTCAAATTTGGGTGATATAAAAACCTAAAAGTAATGGTACAATTAACAATTATATTTAAGATCATCTCGCATCACATGGGATTTTAACTCGAGAGAAGTCGAAACCTAAATAGTATACATTTCATTGTGCTTGGGGAGAATAATATTATTTATATGATATTTTTATTTCATAATATAATTAAAAGTATTTTTATATAACAATAATTATTTAAATAAAAGACAAAATAATCAAATTAATATATATTGATAAGTATGAGTTAATTGGTCGGTAAGCCGACCGAGTGGGTCCAAGTAAACAGAGGAGAACAACTGAGAAAGAGACGAGACACATCAGCCGATTGAAGCCGGCCTCCCAGCATCCGCCAAAGAATAACCAAGCATGGATATTCCATTCGGTCGGGCAAAGCCTATCGGTCGGATGAACCTGGTCAGTCAGCTCGACCGACCGAGAAGGGTACCGGTATCGAGTCACAAAGTCAACGCCGACAATCTCGCCGAAAATCACTCCGAACAGCTGTCTCCACAAGAAATCAACAGCTAGATCAGCGCGAATCCCGAGATTCTCGCTCGGACCTTCCATGCTTTACCCAAAGATCACGGGGACGACCGGATTCCTAGGGATCTTTTCCTATCTCATCCAAAGATTCTGGACCTTGATACCACTATAAGTAAAGAGCATATACAGACGCCAAAGGTACGATATTCTTAGCATATACACTCTGTCCCTACATTCTACACTAGATTTTCTCTTACTGTCGTCCCTCTGACTTAAACATCGGAGAGTCTTAGGCCGGTACCCCACTGGTGCCTAAATTCTAACCTTTTACAGGTACTCAACCGACGAACAGGGAAGGATTCAACCGATCATTTTGGGAGTTTGCCGATCTCTAGAGGACCGTTCAGATACATACACCAACATTTTTGCGCCGTCTGTGTGGACAATTGTTCATAGTTCCATCCTCGATGTACTGTATTTTGAATGGTCAATACACGATCCATGGCTTCCGAAGGAAATCTCCATCAAAAGAATCCTCAAAGAGGCCAACCTCCCAATGTTGAGCAGTAGCTACGAGATCTAGCCCAACTAATCCAAAGCCTGGTTCACCAAAACCATGCCATTAACCAAAGGCTCGATGAACAAGCTCGGCTCCTGCCCATTCCATCTCTTCCTCCTCCGATTCCTCGCCCTAAGGATAGGCAACTAGCGACTGAACAACCTAATGGCTAGGGCCAAGGCCAAGAAGAGGAGATAAACGAGAATAAAGACATGGCCGAGAGTAGGGCTTGCCCTCAGGATAGAAATCGAGCCCCTCCTCGCGTCGAGAACATCCAACCCGAGAGGACTGAAGCCTCCACTGCTATGGAGGTCGAACTTAGGAAAGTTAAAGATCAGCTCAACAATGTGATGACAGCTATGAAAGGAAAGACCGCAGTGGTTCTGGACGATCTCATCCACGGAATGGACCTTCCGTTCTCCTCGGCCATCATGGTCGAGCCTTTGTTGTCAAAGTTTAGAATGTTTCAGATGGAGGCCTTCGATGGGCTGAAAGACCCCCTAGACCACCTGGAGACGTATAAGGCCTACATGCACCTACATGCATTCCCGGACGAGATCATGTGCCGAGCCTTCCCAACAACCCTGAAGGGCTCAGCCCGTGTATGGTTCAGCAAGATGAAAGGAGGGTCCATCTCGTCGTTCACCCAGCTAAGCAAGTTGTTCGTGGGACACTTCATTGGTGTCTAACGGCATCTCCGACCGGCCACATATCTCCTCAATGTCAAACAGGGGAAAACTGAGACCCTATGTCAATAGGTCACTCGGTTCAACACTGAGGCTCTAATCGTAGACGACATTAATGACAAAGTTGCACTGATAACCTTCATGGGGGGCCTCTAGCCCACGAAATTCCTCTTTTCACTGGTGAAAGCACCACCCACGAGCATGGCCGAACTCATTGTGAAGGCCCAAAAGCATATGAACGCCGAGGATGCCCTCAGTGCCTGAGAGGATCAACCACCTGAGCCAACTAAAAAAGCAAAGCATACAGAAAAGACCGATCGGAGGAAGCGAGATGATCCAGATCGTTCAAAGCATCCCTGAGAGCCTGATCGATCATAGCCCCGTCGATTTTAAGCGCCCGAGGCTGCCAGCCAGCCGCTTTGAGAGGTGTACTCCCCTAAATACTTCTGTCGAGTAGGTCCTCCTACAAATCAATGACGACCCTAAACTATAACGGCCAAAGAAACCCAGGTTCCAGTCGAATCACCATAATCCTGACAAATTCTATCATTTTCATAAGGACCATGGCCACAACACTGAAAATTGCTTCGACTTGAAGGACCAGATCGAGGCACTGATCCGGAGAGAGAGGCTCAATAGGTTCTTGGTCGGTCGGCAAAACTGGGAGAACCCTCGAGGCCAGCAAGATAGACCACCTCCACCCCCCAGGAACCAATATAAAAACCTTGCGGGTAAGGTCCGACTAATCTCCAGAGGGTTTGCCGGGGGAGGGGAGAGTGGTTCCTCCAGAAAATCCCACTCTAGATGCCTAGGGACCGAGGGTCCTAGTGATGTTTACATGACCGAACGATTAGCAAGGCCACGAAGACTAAGGAGGTTATCACTTTCTCCAAGGTCGATGCCAGAGGAGTGCAGCAACCGCATGATGACACCCTGGTCTTCATCATGGTCCTAGCCAACTACAAAGTACACAAGATCCTTGTGGACAATGGCAGCTCAGCAGACATCTTGTTCCTCAACACCTTCGATCAGCTCAATATCGTCCTGGAGAAGATGCACCCGATCAGATCGTCCATCGCAGGGTTCACTAGAGAAAGAATACAACCAATGGGGTCGATCGAGTTGCCCCTTACAATCGGCTCTAGTCCCAAGCAGGCCACTCAGATAGTGAACTTTTTATTGGTGGACTGCCCCTCGGCATACAATGCCATCTTGGGCAGGCCAACCCTTAACCAACTAAGAGCCATAACATCCACCTACCACCTAATGCTTAAATACCCGACCGAGCACGGAGTGCTGGAGCTCAGAGCCGATTAGATCACGGCCCGAGAATGTTACTGTTGACCCTAAGTGTTAAACTTAGATGTTCTAGTTTACTTATGTAGAATCGACCCAAAGGGAGGTGAATGGGTTGATGGAAAACTTTTAAAGTCTTTTTAATTCTTTTAAAATTATTAAGTTAATGCAGCATAAATAAAATAATTAAGAGCATAAAATAAAAGAGTTTAAGGGATGAGAGATGCAAACACAATTTTTATAATGGTTTGGTCAATTTGACCTACGTCCACTCTCCAAGTTCCTTGGAAATTCACTATCGGATTCTTGCGGATGAATCGAAACCTTTTAGACGGATTCCTTTGGGTGAATCGTAACCACCTTCTTCCTATCAGGTGAAGAGCAACCACCTTCTTCAATCATGGGCAAAGAGTAGCCCAATATTCTTCAAGACGAATCGAAACCTATTCTTCTTGAATTGGTGAAGCGAAACCAGGATCTACTTTAGTAGATGAGATGGTGTGAGGATTATGATCTCCTTTGTGAGATGATTTACAATTTAATAGCTCACTACAATAGTCACTTTCTCTCAAAATGATTTACAATCAAAGAAGTGGAGAAGAGAAGAAATTATTCAGAATAAGTTCTTAATAAAAAAACAGAGCATAAGCTTTTTAGCATAGTGAAATAGATCTTAGAGTATTTCTTTTGTATTGATCTTTTATCTTCTCTCTTGTATGACTTCCATAACTATTCTGATCTTCAATGTGGGTATTTAAACCTGGGATCAAGAATAGAGTCGTTAGAGAAAATAAATTAGCCGTTAGAGATATTTCATGCTCTAAAAAATTAGATGTTGGACGCTTCAGCATTTTATCTTTTTCGCGCAGGTGTCGACACAAAAGACCCTGGTGTCGACACAAATAGTCTGGGCAACTCTGGTGTCGACACAAACTTCTGAGGTGTCGACCCTTCCTTTGGTTTTTTGAATTTCAAAATCTCAGTGCCCACTGGAAGCTCTAGGTGTCGACCCTTCTTTCTTGGTGTCGACCCTTTCTTTGCTTTTCTGATTTCTTCTAAATCAGTGCCCACGGGAATAGCCTTGGTGTTGACCCTTTCCTCTGTTGCTTCAAGATCTGGGCAAGGATTCTTCAGGTGTCGACCCTTTCTTCATTTGTGTCGACCCTTTCCAACTGAAGAATCTGGGTGTCGATCTTTTCTATTGAATTGTCGACCCAACCGTTCTGGTCTTCAAAAGTTGGGATGTGCTTCCTTCAAGTGTCGACTCGAAACCTTCAAGGTGTCGACCCTTTGCTTCTCTCTCTTTGATTGTTTTGCAAAAATGTCTTTGTCTTGGGCTTAGCTATCTTCAAGAAGTCTTCTAACAACTTCAAAGTCTTCTCTTGACTTTTTGCTAGATTTAGAGATTTCAAAGAAAGTGATTAATTCTAAAAAAGAATTTCTCATAAATAGACAAGTCATTAGGATAATCAAGAATATTTTGCTAATAAATTCCAAATGATTTAAATCAATTATGTTATAATATTAAAAACATGATGCACAAATAATAATGATTAATTTGTTTTGGCTAACAAACTCCCCAAATAAGTAAATTAGTATGTCATAAGTCAAAGCCAAATAAGTCAAACTTAAAAGCTTGATTGAAAAACTTTTAGGCTCACAATCTCTCCCTTTTTTACTATGACAACTATTGATTTGCAAAGTATAAAGATATGGATTGAAAGCTCTTTTTATATCAATAAGCAATTATCAATTTGTTTAAACAACAATTAAAGGTAAACAAAGTGATACCAATTGTTGAGAAATCTTAGAATTGTTTGCTCTTATGATACCAATTTAAAAAGTTTTTAAATATTTTCAAATATGACTTGCTCTTTATGGTACAATTGGAATTTTAATGGAGTTAAGCAATTTTTCTCTAGACACCAATTGTAAAGTTAAGCTTTGATGCCAATTATTTAAGAGAGATTATTAGGAATGGATCTTTCAGAGAAATTTTCTTAAAAGAAATTTTTAAAAGATTCTACACCCCCTTTGTTGGATTTAAAAGATTTTTCTCACCCTTTGTTAGATGATATGGAGTTTAAACATACAACAAAAAAAACTTCTGCCCTATAAACAATGTCAGGTCTTCTCTCCCATATTAGCAAATCAATCTAAAACTTCTCCCCCTTTGTCATGGCAAAAAAGAAAGAGAAAGATAAGATAATGAAATGCATTAAACTTTTAATAATCTCCCTCTGAGATTACAACTCCCACTATGTTAAGCATTAAGATAGTATGAGGAGGTAAAAGTCAAGGATGGGGCATTGCTTGTGCAGGGATACAACAAGGAGTATATCTCCCCCTGACTATGACACTTATATGTATGAAGAAACATGTGTCACTTAGCAAGAAAAGTCAAATTTAGAATTTGTATTCTAATTTACTTTATGAGAAGAGATCAAACAAGGCATATCAGGCCCATATAGTGCAAGCAAAGCCAAATTTGGAATTATCATTCCAATTTGCTTTATGTGAAGGGATCAACAAACACTATAGGCACCTTTAAAAGCAAGTACAGCCAAATTTAGGCATATTTAAACATATTTATTATAAAAACTGTTGCTTTGCCCTTTTATGGTTTTGGATCTCGTTTAGAGGTAGACTCTTTTCAAACTAGGCTATGCCGAAAAGAAAGAAGATCCATTAGAGAGGCATACCATTTGTTGATTTAAGAGGAACCTAGGGGTTGTATTAATTAGATCTCATCATGAAATGATTGTTGACTCTTAAGGATAATGTTTTGATCATTTTTACATTTATGGAATCAATACCCAACAAGTGTAAAAATAATCAAAGATACAAAAAGAATGAAGTGGTTGATTTAAGCATATATCAATAAGCACATTCAATCATATTCTTTTGTTTGCCCTTTGGTTTATCATTAAGATTTACAAAGAATAATCCCTAATGTTGGTTTATATCTAATGTGATCAAGATCTTTGAGCACTCATATCAACAAGGATTTTATAAAATCACTAAAGCAGAGCGGGTCAACTAAGAATAAACTCAATCATAGGACCGTCATGCACTTTAGGTTTAAAAAAAAGAATTAAAACAGTTGATATGTTTTAATCAAAAGATCAAGAATGAAATTTAAATTTTTTTTTTCTTGATACTAATTAATGTTTTCTTGATTGAAAGCAAAAACTAACAATAAACATTTTTATTTTTCTTATCATACAAAAGATATTCAATAAAGATTGTATGAGGGATTAAAGATTGATTTCAATTTTTATGTCTGATACCGAAAGGATAAATAGAAACAAAAATTAGAAACAGACTAAAAGGGGTCGACACTAGGGGATATAGGTGTCAGCAGAAGAGTCTGTGTGTGAGAGATGTAGAGGCAAATAAGCCAGGATGTCGACACATAAGGGCAGAGGGGTCGACACAAAAGCATACATTCACAGAAAACATATAAGGGTGTCGACGCTAAGAAGCAAGGTGTCGACACTTAATCTACAAAAAAAATTGTTTTTAAAAAAATATGTTTGATATGGCATTCAAGACAAATATTTTAGCACATAATCAAACAACATTTTTGGAGTAATAAGGGTAAGGTATGACCTATTGCTCATACCAAAATCTTTAGAGATTTTGTCAATTGATTTTGACAAATTTTCCATTTTAGTTCAGGATTTTGATACTTCAATGCTTAGTAGTCATTTTCTACAAAATAATCATAAGCATAGTATCTTGGTACCCATATCTCATTGGATCCATAGGGGTTAGTATAGAAGTGCATGTTATGCATAAAAAGATGCGTATGATTTATATATGCACTAAAATTTCTATACATTTTAACAGTAGGTTTGTGATAGGCTTTCCTCTTGGATTGCCAAGTATTAGTATATCTCCTTATAGACATTTTATTAGGTAATTTTTGAAATGTGTTCCTCTTGGTTTGCCATCTAATGGCAGATTTCCTCTCAAGTGTTTTAGCAATTTTAGCAACTTTGGGTGGAGGATCACCCTTCTTGACCCATACCTTCTTGGTAGGTTTGTTGTCTTTAAGTCTTGAAAAAAAAAACTTGATAATGTGACCATTTTTGCCACAAAAACTGCATTTAAAAGGCTTTGACAGTTTGACTTTGTTAAGGTCACCTTTTAGGACTGTTTTCCTATCAATAGGATTAAAATAAAGTCCTTCTTTATTTAAGATACATTTTGTACCAAACATTAAATTTAGATTTTTTTCACTTTGAGTAAATCTAGTTAAAGTCTTAGTTAAGTCATCAACTTTTTTTTTTAAGGAATTATTTTCCTCTTGAAGATCGGTTGAGACTTTTGAAATATTTTCTTCATTTTCTAAAATTTCAATTTTTGATTTTAAATAAATGATTTCATTTTTAAAGGATTTGTTTTTATATTTAAGTTCTTTAATCATTTTAAAACAATCATCTAGAGCTTCTTGAAGCTCATCATTAGAGGGCATATAATCATCAAATTCATTATTATTATTATTATCACAATCAAAATCATTACTTGAAAAAAGATGTACCTCATTACCGATTGCCATGAGAGCAAGGTTGGAGGTATCACTGTCATCACCACTGGATTCTTCTTCACTTTAATCCAAGTCTTCCCATGTTTCCTTCATTACTTGTTTTGAATATTTTTTCTTTTCTTTCTTGAGCAATGGGCATACAAACGTGATGTGGCCTACCCTTTGACAGTGGTAGCACTTAGTTTCTTCCTCTTTGAAGCCACTGCTGGATTTGAGCCTTGTCTTTTGCTCTTTTTTCATCCTCAAGATTCTTGCAATCTTTTTGGAGAGGAGGGCAACTTCTTCATCATCATCATCATCTTCATCTTCGGCTTCTTCTTTTTGTTCAATATCCTTGGTGGATTTGAAAGCAAAAGTTCTCCTTCCTTTTACACCTTCTTCATTCTTCAAGGTGTATTCATGGGTCAGGAGGGAACCCAACAGCTCATCCAAGTCGAGAGTAGAGAGGTCCTTGGCTCCTTCGATGGCCGTGACCTTCGTTCTCCATTCCTTTGGAAGAGATCGCAAAAGTTTCCTAACAAGATCAACGTTAGGAATAGTTTTTCTAAGAGATTTCAAATTATTAATAATGATATTAAATCTAGAGAACATATCAGAAATGTTTTAATGAATATGCATTTTAAGTATTTCATAATCTCTAACAAGTAAATCGATTTTTTTATCTCTTACTTGATTAGTTCATTCATGTGCAACTTGCAACATGTCACGTACTTGTTTAGCATTATCATAACCTTGAATTCGATTGAATTCAACGGGACCAAGAGCACAATGTAGAAAATTCATAGCTTTGGCATTTGTTTGCAACATACGCCAATCACTATCATCATAATCATTTTTAGATTTAGGAGTCATTTTTCCTTCTCTAATTATACTAGGTACAAGAGGTCCATTGACAATGACTCTCCATGTAGTCATGTCTTGTGATTGAATAAAAAAGGTCATCCTAGTTTTCCAAAATGTATAATTTGATCCATTAAACAATGAAGGTCTATAGCGGATTAGCCTTCGGCCAAAATGCAAGCTTGGTTCATGTTTGCCATAGGATATTTTTACAGGATGTTAAGCCTATAAATGCAGAGCCTTGCTCTGATACAACTTGTTGACCCTAAGTATTAAACTTAGATGTTCTAGTTTACTTAGGTAAAATCAACCCAAATGGGGGGTGAATGGATTGATGACAAACTTTTAAACTCTTTTTAATTCTGTTAAAATTATCAAGTTAATGCAGCGGATATAAAATAATTAAGACCATAAAATAAAAGAGTTTAAGGGACGAGAGATGCAAACACAATTTTTATAGTGGTTCGGTCAAGTCAACCTATGTCCACTCTCCAAGTCCTTTGGAAATTCACTATCGAATTCTTGCGGGTGAATCAAAACCTTATATATGGATTTCTTTGGGTGAATCGTAATCACCTTCTTCCTATTGGCTGAAGAGCAACCGCCTTCTTCAATCAAGGGCGAAGAGTAACCCAATATTCTTTAAGGTAAAATCAAAGCCTATTCTTATTGAATTGGTGAAGCAAAACCAGGATCTATTTTAGTAGATGAGATGGTGTGAGGATGATAATCTCCTTTGTGAGATGATTTACAATTTAATAACTCACTACAATAGTCACTCTCTCTCAAGATGATTTACAATCAAAGAAGTAGAGAAGGGAGGAAACTATTCAGAATAAGTTCTGAATAAAAAAACAGAGCATAAGCTCTTTAGCACAGTGAAATGGATCTTAGAGTATTTCTTTTGTATTGATCTTTTATCTTCTCTCTTGTATGACTTCCATAACTATTCTGATCTTCAAT
>JAUTBS010354082.1:0-10532 GCA_032361285.1 Aequorea victoria | reverse complement strand
TTTTTAGCTCCCTTATGGTTACGTCCAGTTGAACGTTGTAGTTGTACTGCCCGACGAACGTAGTAGCAATATCTGCTTAAGTTTTGGTTCTGGTGGCTTCTAAGGTTAGAAACCAGCGTTGAGCAGCCCCTGAGAGGAACCTATGAAAGATCTTTGCTTTTAACTAGTCGTCTATTCCAAAGAGGGATAGGATACCGACATACATCCGTAGGTGAATCTCCAGGACCGTCGAATTTTTCCATGTCAGGTATCTTAAATTTCTCAGGAAACTTGGCATCGGGAAAGAGACAGACCCTTTCAACGTCGAGCATATATTTGTCGACTCCTCTAGCCTTTCTCAATACATTTTCCAACTTATCAATCTTGTCAGATAGCAATGCCTCTCGGGCAAGAGCCTGATCTATTGCATTAGCAGCAGCTAGTAGAATTATAGCAGCGGGTCTATTCCTCAGGGGATCTATGTCATACTGATCGTCATTCCAGATAGGGTCATCGACTACCTCATCTCGTGGATTTCTCAAAACTTGATTGAGATGGAGGGGCCCTGATCTCTGCCTGACATTAAGCATGGGCCAGGGTCTGATCTTGGAACGTGAGGGTCATGCTCTCCAAAACCCATTGCATCTCCGACAATGTTCAGATCAACGCAGTGTTAGTCTCGCCATCTCCTTCCATTGTTGCATTTTTTGGATTTAATTTTGATCTTTTGAGTCGTCCACTTGGTAACCGAATCTAGACGGGCATGATGTGAGAGATTGAAGAAGCAAAGATAAACCCTAATAGATCGAGGAAGAGATGAGAACGAATCAGATTGCATATGTAAGACGTTAGAGCTCATGATGACCCTATGAGAAGAGCGAAATAGGAAAACGAAGCTACAACGAAAAAAACAAGACAGGTGAACAAGACCCGATGAATAAGTGCATAGGTACCCCAAAAAAGAACAAAAGATTATGGGTAATAATACCCAACTTAAATGGAAAAAGATTCATGGAGCCTCAGCTCGACGATAAAGAAACTCAATATTTCTTCAGAAAATCCCGAGCGAGAGAAACAAAGAGTGAGGGTGATAAAATCTGGCTTAAAATAAAAAAGGCATCGAGATACTAGATCTCTAGGACTAAGAGGGGGTCGCGGAAAAAACACCGCTTAGAAGAGCGTTGAAACTGCCTCAATGACTCAGGATTCGTGAAGATCCCAAATAAAGAAAATAAAAAAAGGGGTGCGGGTGAAGCACGGCTTATCCGATGATATGCTTGATCTCAAATGGCAAAAAAAGGGATGCGAGCACAGCTCAGCTTATCCGTCGAGGTCCCAAATTTCAAGCGGCAAAAGAAAAATAATTGGGGGTGCGGGAGAAGGTCGGTTTATCATTCGAGACTCTGAATCTCTAGAGAAAAAAAAAGGTGCGAGAGGAGCCCAACATATCCGTCGAGATTCTGAATCTCTACGGTAAGAAGAAAATAAAGGTGCGAGAGGAGCCCGACTTATCCATCGAGATTTTCATCTCTACGGAAATAAAGAAAAGAAAAGTGCGAGAGGAGCCCGACTTATCCGTCAGGACTCTGAATGTCTACGGTAAGAAAAAAAAGGGTGCAAGAGGAGCCCGACTTATCCGTCGAGACTTATCTCTCTACGGTAAGAAACAAAAGAAAGGGTACGAGCAAATGCCCGGCTTATCCATCGAGACTCTGAATCTCTACGATAAGAAGAAAAATAATGAGGAATGCAGGAGAAGTCTGACTTATTCGATGAGATGTTCATCTCAAACGGAAAAAGAAAGGGGTGCGAGCACTACTCGGCTTATCCGTCGAGACTTATCTCTCTACGGAATGAAACAAAAAAAAGGGTGCGAGAATGGCTCATCTTATTTGTCGAGACTCTGAATCTCTACGGCAAGAAAAAAAGGAGGGAAAGTAGAGCCCAACCTATCTGTGGAGACGGCTAGATCTCAGACAGACAAAGGATGTCGGTGCGGGAGAAGCCCGACTTATCCATCGAGATCTGGGATCTGAAGCGGAAAAAGGTGCGAGCACAGCTTGGCTTATCCATTGAGACTTATCTATCTACGGCAAGAAATAAAAGAAAGGGTACGAGCACGGCTTGGCTTATCCGTCGAGACTCTGAATCTCTACGGCAAGAAAAAAATGGGGAGGGAAAAAAAAGCCCGACCTATCCGTGGAGACGACTAGATCTCAAACGGATAAAGGAGGTCGATGATAAACCTGACTTGTCTGTGGAGATGTTGGATCTCAGACGGCAAACGGGGGAGGGGTGCGGGAGAAGCCCGGCTTATCCATTGAGATTTGGGATCTCATTACAGCAAGGGGTCCGGGAAAAACCCGACTAACCCGCTGAGATTTTCATCTCGTGATGACGAAGGGTGCGAGAGAAGCTCGGCTTATCCAATGAGATGCTTGATCTCAAATGGAAAGGGGTGTGGGAAAAACCTAGCTTACCCGGAGATTTGGGGATCTCAAATGATGCCGAAAAGAAAAGGGAGTGCGGGAAAAACCTAGCTTATCCGATGAGATGCTTGATCTCAAACGACAAAGAGGTGCGGGAAGAATCTGGCTTATTCGGTGAGACTTTCATCTCAAATGGAAAATAAGGGATGCAAGCACAGCTCAGCTTATCCGATGAGACTTTCATCTCAAACGGCAAAGGATGCGAGCATAGCTCAGCTTACTCTGAGATTCTGGATCTCGTGATGGCGGTAAAAAAGGGTGGGGGAAAAACCCAGCTTATTCGATTAAACTTTCATCTCAAACGGCAAGGGATGGGAGCATAACTCAGCTTACTCTGAGATTCGGGATATCGTGATGGCGTCAAAAAGGAATGCGGAAAAAACTCAGTTTAGCCAATGAGACTGTCATCTCAAACTGCAAGGAGGAGGACTATCATCGGAAAGCATTGAGTCGCGGCTCAGTGACAAAGAAACTTAGAATTTTCTCAGAAGATTTTGGGCGATAGACACAAAGGGGGGAGAGCACGGGACCTAGCTAAGAAACCAGTTGGGCTCCGACCCAACAACCACGAGACTCGGGATGACCAACGGAGGGACCCCAGAAAGAAAGAGACATGTGTTTGATGAAACTCTAACAAAAGAAAAGAGGTCAGGCTAATAGATCAACGACTACAAAGGTTCGGGACCACCCCGAAGGGGTCCCGAGAAAAGAACAAGGTACAGGTTGATGAGGCTTGGTCCTAGACACAAAAAGGAGAAGTCGGGCTCAAGGCCCAATGACTACAAGGTTCGGGACAACTCCGAAGGGTCCCAAAAAAGAGAAAAAGGCACGGGTTGATGAAACCTAGCTCAAAAGAAACGACGAAGGTTAGGCAATGGCCTAACGACGTCAAACCATGGGACGATCACGGGAGGTCCCAGGAAAGAGAAAGAGAGGCTTGGGTAATGAAACCAGGCACAAAAGAAACGACGAAGGTTAGGCAGAGACTCGAGTGATGAAACCCGACTCAAAAGAAATGGCGAAGGTTAGGTAACGGCCTAATGGAAAGACCCGACTCAAACACGGGACGACCACGGGAGGTCCCGGGAAAGAGAAAGAGAAGCTCGAATGACAAAATCTAGCTCAAAAGAAAGAAAAGAGCTACTCTAATCAATCAAAAGAATACATGAAAGAAAAAAAACAACCTAAAAGGGGGTTTATCCTAAAGGAAAAGTTCTAACCTGACTCAATGCAAATGAAAAGGCTGGGTAGTTCAGTAACCGGGTACCTTCTAAGCAGAGTCAATAATATACCTCCCCGACCAAGTTGTACCTGGCCAGGTCAAATAGTATGTAATAACCCTTTTTGTCGTATCCAAATGGACATACGGCCAGAAAGCTTGCTTGCTTCCTCTACATAGCTCTGAGACAGTAAACCACCGAAGTGAAGGGTATGCAAGCATTTGGCTTATTTTATTTTCTCATTTTTTCTTTTATTTTTTAAAAGTAACCAATGAAAAATGGAAGAAAGGAGTTGAAAAATAATGCATACAATGCTAATACTGATGATAAATTTAAGATAAGAACATTTGAAGCATTGTTCAAGTTTAGCTCGCTTTCTTAAAGATCCCCAGCAGAGTCGCCACTATGAGGAACCCTCTCGAAAAAAACTCGTCGCCCTCATTTTTTTCAAAACATGCTCTTGGTTTTAGGATAAAAGAAAAAAAATGGGGTTTTACATTTTGAAAAGGGAGCCCCCCAAATGCGTCCATGTTAAAGGCCGCACAATTAGAGTCGCCATTTAGTTTTTAAAAGAAAATCAAGAAAACAAGACTTTCAAGAAACTAGTCCGTCCTTACCAGAGATAATGGTTCAGGAGTTAGGGTACGAAAGGGGAATGTGTTAGGCACCATTCTCGCCCGATCCGAAGACCGGCCTCTACTTAACCGTTTCTTTAGTTCTTGTCTTAAATTTATCAAAAGTAACATATACAGAAATGGGGTTAAAGAAAGAACATTCAAAAGTAAACAAGAAACCAAAACTTAACCTAAAACTAAAGTTTTCTATGCATTCTTTCACTTAATGGCATGTCAAATGGGGGATAGCAGCACATCAGTGCAGTTTATGTATATAAAAATATACTGTTAAACACAAAAGATGCAGAAAAAGCTACAGGGAAGCCATTGGTTTTTAACAGAGGTGGCGCACGCCACATCATAACCTGGCGCGCACCATATGGACATGGCGTGCCCCACGTTTGGGCTCTCTGAAAGTGGTGCACGTCACTATGGAAGAGTGAGCTCGACACAGGGAGGTCCAAAATGGGCTACTATTTTAAGAAAATAGTGTGCTTTTGTATGCAAATGTGCTTTTATACTAGAAATAAAATGAATTTAATGGAAATTCATGTAAGGTTTTCAACACGTAGTTTAAATCTTACATTTCATGCATTTTTTATATACTGAAAAGGCTAAGAAAAAAGAAAGAACTAATATGATTTTCTAAGAATACGAAAAAGATGCATAGACGAGAAATGAAAAGAAGCGATGGAGAATGAGGCCAACGTCATCTTTCTCCTATTTTACCGAATAGAAAGAAGTTTAAGAATTAAACAATAAGAGATAGATGAAAAAGATGAGAAGAAGGAAATTTACCATATATCCCGAATGAAGAGTAAAATTCCAAGCAGTCCATAGCTTTCCTCAAATACGGCACGTCCTCGGAAAGACTTTTGTGCGGTCCTTGAGTCCTTGGGGTCAATCCAATGCGAGGAATTTTGATGTTTCGAATAGTCTAGTTTTAATGTCTTAATCTTGGATTCAGTAGAAGTTTGAGAGTTATTTAAATTCAAGGGTTTTTAATTCTGCAAAGGTTTGGCATGTATATGGGTTATGGATTGTTTCCAATTTGGCAAGGGTTTGATACTTGTCAAATCCTGGGATCTTTTATTTTTTTGAAATAAGAAAGGGAAGGCCTCCTATTTATAGACTTTGGGCGAGGAAGTTTTCAAAAGTGCAGAAGCTTCCTCTCAAAGGTGGCGCGCGCCAGGTGCAGGTGGCGCGCACCAAGTGGGTTGTGGCACGCGCCAGGGTTAAGGTGGCTTAAGGCACCTTGACTTGGCGTGGCCAGGGATACAGAAAAAGGAGTGGCGTGCGCCAGGTTGGAGGGAAGTGGCTTAAGGTTTCAAATGGCATGGGGTTCTTTGGAGGGATGTGGCGTGCACCACTTAGAGGTGGCACGCGCCTGGTAGGGTGGCACCGAGGGGTGTTTTAGGGTGTCTTGGGGTATTTTGGAGTATTTCTTGAACTCTCGGACCTACAGGAAGTCTCCTTCATCGCGGCTTATGTATACATTTATCATCGAAAGCTAACAGAACCAGTCTATGCGCAGTTTAGTCAAAATTGGAGTGTCTACACTCTTCTGCTATACTTGGATCTTATATGATATGCTTGGAGCTTATCCGTTTATTGAACCGTGAATGATTTGGGCCTACTAAATTAAGCTTTTTGTTTTTTTAGAATTGGGCTATTTTTAAAAAAAAAAAAAAGAGTACAGTAAATCCCCTTGGGTCCGTAATCCCTACTCCTTGAGGAATCTACTGGAAGAATCTAAATAAATGGTTGGTAAGAGCGAACTCACGGGTGAAGAAGTGTCACAAGCCATTAGGGATATACAGAAAACCATGTTAGAAAATGCAAGCAACACTGACCCAATTGATGATGAGTCAGTTTTAGGCCCAGCAGATCCTACTAGGGCCCAATCCTGTACCGCTCCAATTTCAGGATCCAGCCCACCCAGCAGTCGCAATACCTAACCTAGTGAATGATCCAACTACAAATCTGAACTTAATGTAGCTAAACTTTTCCCAACCTAATGTTGTTCCACCTATTCCTGGCCCAATCTTAGCCCAGATACCAGTAGCAAGCCACATCTTAAACCCGGTGATGCAATCAACTCTTACCAAAGATCAAGCCTAGAAGATAAAGCTAGAAAGGATCGAGACCATTCTCAGAAAAACCAAAGGAGTTGAAAACTATATGCTCGACATAGAAGGACTCTGTTTGTTTCTTAAAGCTAAGCTATCGAAAAGATTCAAAATGCCCTACATGGATAAGTTTGACGGCACCGATGATCCCAAAAATCACATCCGAATGTATATGAGAGCCCTCAGGCCCATGGAAATTGATAATGAGTTGCTAGCCCAATTATTTCAGCAAACCTTGACTATGGCAGCCTTGAGATAGTTTCTGACCATGGATGTAGCCAAGACCCAAACTTAGGAGGACATTACTAATGAATTTATGGAACAATACTCCTATAACCTACAGCTCGATGCTACCACCCGAGAGCTAGAGTTTACATGCCAAGACACCGAAGAGTCTTTTACAAAGCTTTTGAAGAGATGGAGGGCCAAGGCATCCATGATGACCAACAGACCTACAGAGAAAGACCAAGTTCTGATGGTCGTAAACAAATCGTTGCCTCATTATGTGAAGCACCTAGTAGCTATGCCAATGGCTACGTTTGAATAGTTGTTCAACGCAAGAAATCAAGTAGAAGATGCTAAGACAACCAAAATTCTTGAGAAATGAGAAAAGGACCAAGAGAATTTAGGTTCACAAGATGATAAAATGATACTTATTGACAGTTAACTCATGAAAAATGATGTTCATGGAAAGATCAACGTGGTGCTATACACACCAGGAGCAACAATTTAGTTTATTTTGTGTTTTAAAAAAAATTATCGAGTCTCTCGAATAAGAGTTTTAAAAAATATCTTTTTTATTCTGCGTTTGTCAAACTTGTTATGTTTTTCTTTATAAAAAAAAAAGATCATTGAGTTTGCTTATTTTGTTATGCCTGAAAGAGGATGTCTAAATAGTGAGCTCACACAATCTCATCATTTCCCTCTTCACAAAAAAAAAAACATAATCCAAGTGATCTCTGAACTACGTATTGGCCTGATAATCTCAAAAAGGGGTACGTAGGCAACCCTTGGGTTTAGAATTCGGCCTAATACTTGTTGAACTTTCATTTTCCCTTGGATCATAGTTACTATAAAGAGAGCTAAAATAATAAGCTCGAGAGTTGATACTGATCCCTTGAAGTGCATAGATTTGTCGATCATGCCTTCTAAAAGGATCTCAAAAGTTGTTTGATCTGTTGGAAAATACAAAGACCCTGAACTTGTAATCCATTCTTACCCGATGTCTTTGAGTTGATAACTCTTTCAACAGTTATGAAAGGTTACACAGTCGAAGTTACATTTCAGTTCATCAGGAAACCTCATAAGGAATTGAAAAAAAATGCTTTATTTTTTGGAGAGCTGATTTTTAATGGGAAACTAAAAAGGAAAAGGCTCGCTAGGTTGAGAATCCGCAAAGGCAACCTAGATAAAAGTGAGAGCCGAGAGGAAAAAAATAAAATAAAAGCTCGCTAGGTTGAAAACTCGAAAGGGAGACCTCGGAAAAATTTAGAGCATAACAAAAAGAAAAGGAAAAATAAATGACAGAAGTCTCAGCAACATGTTCCTAGCCTTGGAGTGATCACCGAAGAATTCAAAAGACTATATCACCCAAGAAAGCGATCTGCCTTGATCTTACATAATTCTCGTGTTTAAGACTTGTGATTCGAAGTGAAGAAATGTCATCATTTCTTCTATTCTTATTTTTTTTAAATCAATTATCCCTTGAAAACCCTTTTGAGCTTGTGAGTTTTTATTTTCAAAACTCGTTAGACAGCCATCCCACACATTGGGGCCAAGAAGGATAGAGAAAGAAAAAGAAAAAGAAAAATTATAAGCAAAAAGAATGATTACAGAACAACAAAGAAAAAAAAAATCTCTAGTCAACAAATACAAGAGACGAAATTCAAAATGTAATCAAAAGTGGAATGATGCAGTTATTCAAAAGCATGAAAGAAGAAGAAATGAAAAAAAAAATAATGGAGTGTGAGAATGAAAGGTGGTTGCTAACATAAAGAACCCAAAATATTATTTTGTTTGAGCCTTAATTTTCAGTTTATTTCTTAATCCCGAACTCCGACCTATGTTACAGTCCAACTAAAAATCCTTTTTGATTGAAGAATGTGGTTTAGACATGAAAATCAACAATTTGAGGGTACGATTGAACCCGTGACTAGGGGCATGAGATATTATTTGTTCAAATTTTGGATAGATATATGTGACTAGGGCCATGCGTGCTTTGAGTTTATGATTGACATCCTAAATAGTCCTATAACTACGAACATTAACAATGCTATTAGAGGCATGATTCTTGATTGGAGGAGTACATTATGACTAGGGGCATATATGCTTTGAGTTTATGATCGACGTTCTAAAAAGTCCCGTAACTAAGGTGTTAACCATGTTGCTGGAAAGATGATTCTTGTTACCTTGTGATTAGAGAAACATATCTGAGTCTCCTTTCTTTTTGAGACTAGGGGCATACACTGTTTGAAGAATAATCCAGGAAGTGGGAATGAACCAAGACACAATAAAGAAAGGGGAATGGCGATATGTTGGATATCAAGAGCATCAGACTCTCGATCACTCAATAAAGACCTTTGTACTTTTTCGACAGTCAAATAGCAATGAATGAATTTATTATGTGTGTGACGATCATGATCATGAGAGAGATAATTCTCAACACTTAAATTTATCATAACAACTCTCAGTAATAGTGAAAGAAGACTCTTTTCAATCTTCATCTTTTTTATAAACCTCCCAAAAATCATATGACATCCTGTGAAGGCATGACAAAATGAACTGAGTATAAAGAGTTTTTATCGTTTGTGTTTTTTTTAGTAGTTGTTTTGTGTCATCAAAGTCAGCCAACTTTTTTCAAAACCTTTAATAAATGCTTGAATATGTTGTCAACCTTATAGATATAGTACCTTATAGATATAGTACCGTATTGAGATTTTCAGAAACATTTGTAATCAGAAGGGAGAATTGGATTGAGCATCATTATCATCAGAGTTAGCAAGTGGACAAATTAAAAAAGCCCAATCTGAGAAAGCATTGGCCCAATTATTGCATAATATGACAAGGCTCAAGTCATTTGCTGCTTAATGCTGCATATGTTCTCATGAATAATGTTTTCTGTATGTTCAGAACCCTCTCTTGACATGGAACTTGCCACATCAGGATAGAAGTTCCAACCTCTCGGCATGGAAGTTGTCACCCTCTGTTGGCATGAAAATTGCCAACTCTCGGGATAGAAATTACCACATTTCGGTATGAAAGTTGATACTGCGAAATAGAAGTTCTCACTTCTCGGCATGAAAGTTGCTACTGCGGGATAGAAGTTCTTACCTATTGGCATGGAAGTTGCTGCCTCGGGATAGAAATTCTCATATTTCGGCATGAAAATTGCCAACCCCGGGATAGAAATTCCCACATTTGGCATGGAAATTGTCACTGCGGGATAGAAGTTCCCACTTTTCGGTTTGGAACTCGCCACATCAGAATGGAAGTTTCCACGTCTCGGCATAGAAGTTGC
Organism: Aequorea victoria; assembly: GCA_032361285.1. Taxonomy (NCBI): domain Eukaryota; kingdom Metazoa; phylum Cnidaria; class Hydrozoa; order Leptothecata; family Aequoreidae; genus Aequorea; species Aequorea victoria. The sequence goes on along the minus strand of JAUTBS010354082.1, from coordinate 584 downwards.
CACCTCGGGATAGATGTTTCCACTTCTCTGCATAAAAGTTGTTACCTTCTCTCATCATAAAAATTGCCAACCAGCGGGATAGAAGTTTTCACCACTCGAAATATATCGAACGTGGCTAGAACGCCACCGCATCATTGGATGATTGAGGTTGTATGTACAGGTGTTGTGGATGGCACTCTGTTGCACCTGATCACTAAGGTGTGAACTCAGGCTGACATGCCCTGACATCTCCTCACCGGGCTCAAATAGCAGTAGAATTGCTAACACATCTGAATGATGGTAGAACAACTGGGTCTCCACTTGGAGGTCTTGAATGTCAGTAGAACTGTTACGTGTTTCGAATCTGGGTAACCACTGGTATTTTCCTCTTTTGGGTTACTATGTTCACTTGCACAAAAGTTCTCCCTTTCTTTGCTCAAACCTCGCCCGTTTTATACCCGAAATCAAGTCTGAGCAATTTTGCAAAATGTCCATCAAAATCAATTGGAGTTCCAACCACTCCGATATGAGACTCCATCAACCGATTTCCATCCCAAATTCAAACTAGAATTCAACCTCAACTCACATTCAAAAGTAACATCTAC
>JAUTBS010353971.1:0-10532 GCA_032361285.1 Aequorea victoria | reverse complement strand
GTTGCACCAAAGATAATATCATCAACATATATTTGCACAATCAACATGTCATCATCCAAGCACTTAATGAATAAGGTGGTATCAATTTTGCCTCGGTTAAAACTATTTTCTAACAAGAAACCACTTAGTCGTTCATACCAAGCCCTAGGAGCTTGTTTCAAATCATAAAATGCTTTTGTTAATTTGAAAACATGATTTGGAAACTTAAGATTTTCAAATCTAGGTGGTTGTTTAACATAAACTTTTTCTTCAATAAAACCATTTAAAAAAGTACTTTTTACATCCATTTGAAAAAATTTGAAATATTTATGTGATGCAAATGCAAGTAGCATGCGTATGGCTTCCATTCTAGCTACGGGGGCAAAGGTCTAATCATAATCAATACCCCCTTCTTGATTGAATCCTTGGGCAACCCATCTAGCTTTATTTCTAGTGATATTTCCATGTTCATCATTTTTATTCCTAAAGACCCATTTGGTGCCAATAATTGTATGGTCACTAGGCCTAGGCACAAGAGTACAAACTTGATTTTTATCAAATTAATTTAGCTCCTCTTGCATAGCAAGAATTCAAGCTTCATCACCAAGAGTTTCATCTATGTTATTTGGTTCTATATGTGAAACAAGAGCAACATGTGAACACACATTATGTATTTTAGACCTTGTTGTCACTCCACTAGTAGGATCACTTATGATTTGATCCTTAGGATGATTGTTAACCAATCTCCAAGCTTGAGGTATTGAAGTTGATCCATTATTTGGATTTTCACTACTCTTTGGATCCTCTTGGTTTTCCTTAGGATTAACATTAGGTTCATGTCCATTTAGGTCAATTTTATCTACAACTTCCTCAATTAAGTCATGATCATTAGATTGATCTACTTTCTTTGAGAAAGGGTTAGATTCATCAAAATCAACATGCATAGATTCTTCTACAACAAAAATTCTTTTATTATAAACTCTATAAGCCTTACTAGACAATGAATATCCAAGAAAAATTACTTCATCCGATTTTGCATTAATTTTTTCCAAATTAAATTTATCATTTAACACACAGCACTTGCAACCAAACACTTTGAAATAACCAATGTTAGGCTTGCACCCCATCCATAATTCATAAGGTGTCTTATTCAAATATTTTTTAATAATCACACGATTCATAACATAACATGCGGTGCTAATGGCTTCGGCCCAAAAGTATTTAGGAAGGTTATGTTCATTAAGCATAGTCCTACCCATTTCTTGTAATGATCTATTCTTACGTTCAACTACACCATTTTGTTGTGGGGTTCTAGGTGCGGAAAAGTTGTGTGCAATGCCATGTTTATCACAAAAAAATTTCATGTCTTCATTTTCAAACTCCCTACCATGATCACTCCTAATGTTCATTATAGCGTATCCTTTTTCATTTTGTAATCTACGGCATAACTTAGCAAAGTGAGTGTGTGCCTCATTTTTGTGAGCAAGAAATAATACCCAAGTATAACAAGTATAATCATCAACAATCACAAATGCATATAATTTGCCTCCTAGACTTGTCACACGGTTAGGTCCAAAAAGGTCCATGTGAAGTAGCTGTAATGGCTTAGAAGTTAAAATATCATTTTTCTTTTTAAAAGAAGTTTTCATTTCTTTTCTAAGTTGACATGCATCACAAATCTTGTTTTTGGTAAATTTAGTTTTTGGTAAACCTTTGACCAAATCCGTTTTAGAAAGCTTTGAAATTAAGTCCATACTGGCATGTCCTGACCTTCTATGTCATAGTCAACTTTGTTCATCATGACCTACAAAATATGTTATATTTTGATTTGACAAGTCATCTAGGCTAATAGTGTATACACTATGATTTTTATATGCTATGCAACATGCTCATCATATTTTACAACACTTACTTGCAACAAATGAGACATTATAATCACTATCACACAATTGTTTAATACTAAGCAAATTATGTTTAAGGCCATTAACAAGTAGAACATTTTTAATGCGTAGGGAATGATTGTTATCTATATCGCCAACTCCAATGACTTTACCTTTAGTGTTGTCCCCGAATATGACAAATCCTCCATCTTTCGGCTTCAAGCAAGTAAAAAAACTTGCATTTCCGGTCATATGCCTAGAGCAGCCACTATCAAGCAATCACTTATCGTTTCTTGTATCTACCTGCAAAGTCATCATATGTAATGTATCTTGGTAGCCATCTTATTTTGGGTCCATAGGAATTAGCATAATAATTCATATTTTTCATAAAGGGATGCACATGGCCAAAATAGGAATGGGCATACCTATACATTCTAGCAGGTGGTTTTTGATAGGCTTTCCTTCTGGATTGCCTGGCATTGGTAGGTCTTCTTATGGGTATTTTGGCAATTTTGGGTGGAGGATCACCTTTCTTAACCCAAACCTTTTTGGTCGTAACGCCTTTGAGTCTAGAAGCATAAGATTGAATAATATGCCCATTTTTCCCACAGAAATCACAAATTGCTGGTTTGGGCAGTGAAGTTTTGACAAATAGATTTTTGTGGACTATTTTGTTTTCATGTGGGTTAAAGCCTAGCCCTTCCTTGTTAAAAGTGCATCTAGTTCCAAGAATCATATCTAAATTTTTATCACCTTGAGTAAATTTAGTTATGATCTTAATTAGGTCATCAACTTTTAGTTTTAGCAAACTATTTTTTTCTTGAAGTTCGGTTAGAACTTTAGAATCATGTTTCTCATTTTCTTTTTCCAAAACTTCTATTTTTGATTTTAAAACAATTATTTCTTTATTAAAAAACATGTTTTTCAATTTTATCTCCTTGATGACTTTCAAAGAATCTTCAAGAGTTTCTTGAAGTTCTTCATTAGAAGAAAAATTATCATCACTGTCGGAAGAGTAAGTTACCTCATCTTCATAGGCCATAAGGCAAAGATTTTCCACTTCAATGTCACTAGAGTCTTGCTCCTCTTCACTTGAGTTGGAGTCATCCCAAGTAGCTTTCTTGGCCTTCTTTGGGAACCTTTTCTTATCCTTCTTGAGCAGGGGGCATTCGGGCTTGATATACCCAGGTTTGTAATAGTTGTAGCAAATTATTTCTTCCTTCTTTTCCTTTGGATTAGGGTCTTTGCTAGATTGACCCTTCCATTTCATGAATCTTCCTTTTTGTTCTCTCTTTTTCTTTATTATTCTAGCCACTTTTCTTGTGATCATGGCCAGTTCATCGTCATCATTATTTTCAGTTTTTTCTTCTTCCTCAACAATTTCAGTGGAATTGGAGGCCACTGTTTTCTTTATCTTTACATCTTCCTCATCTCTCAATCTGAACTCATGGGTAAGGAGAGACCCCAAAAGCTCATCAAGGCCGAGAGTTTTCAGGTCTTTTGCTTCCTCAATAGCAGTCACCTTCGGTCTTCAATCTTTAGGTAGAGATCTCAAGATTTTCCTGACAAGTTCAACATTGGGAAAAACTCTACCAAGAGATTTTAGGTTATTGATAATAAGATTGAAATGTGTAAACATGTTAGAGATATTTTCAGCATCATTCATTTTAAAGAGTTAATAATCTCTAACAAGCATATCAATCTTCTTCTCCCTCACTTGGTTTGTATCTTCGTGAGCGACTTGAAGTTTATCCCAAATCTCTTTTGCATTTTCACATCCTTGAATCCTATTGAACTCATAAGGTCCAAGTGCACAGTTGATGAAGTTTATTGCTTTAGCATTAATTTGCAGCTTTTTTCAGTCATCCTCAGTGTAATCTTTTTCTAGTTTAGGGGTGGATGTACCCTCGGTCATGGTGCTAGGAATGAGTGGTCCATTAACAATGACTCTCTATGTAGCCATATCTTGTGATTGTATAAAATAGGTCATCCTAGTCTTCCAATAGGTGTAATTAGACCCATTAAACAATGGTGGTCTGTGGGCTGATTGGCCCTCAGATAAAATGTTATGCTGGTTTGCCATGAATCCTTAAAAATGGTTAAGTTTAAAAATAAGCACAAGTCTCTTATACCAATTGTTGTCCCGAAATCAACCTAAAGGGGGGGTGAATGGGTTATTTGGAAAACTTAAAAACTTTTTCAAAAACTCTTTTAATGCAGAATAAAACAAATAGCATATAAAGGCAAATGCTGAAAATAGAGTTTAAGGGAAGAGAGATACAACCAGATTTATAGTGGTTCGGTCTACCTTGACCTACATCCACTCCCCAAACACCTTGGGTATTTCAATCTACTAAAATGGATTCTTCAAATGGGTGAATCGAAGCCACAGTACAATCGAATTCTTCAGATGGTGAATTGAGACCACCTTCATTTAGGCAAAGAGCAGCAAATATTCTTTTAACAGGTGTTGTAGAATGTTTTTCTCCTTGTGTGAGAAGATTACAATAATAAAATCTTACAACAATAATTGATCACTCACGCTCAAGAGGATTTACAATAAATGAGGTGAGCACTAAAAACAGAGACTGGAGTCTGTAAGAGCAGTAAATGAGCTGTAAGTGATTTGCAGTAGTATGCTCTGGTTTTGTTTCAATAGAATAGTAGAATGATGATCTCCAGTGCTTTGATTCTTCAAACTTTAATCCTTATATAGTTGTTGAAGGAACAGAGTCGTTAGGAGTTTTAAATGAGCATTAAATGAGCATTAAATGCTCAAAAATTTGAACGTTAGAACTTCAGCGATTTGAATTTTTGCGCGCCAGTGTCGACACAAACAGGTCTGGTGTCGACACATTTGAGATTGGATCTGGGTTGTGTTGATGCTTTCTTTGGAGGTGTCAACACATCTGAGACTCTCTGTCAAAATGGTCGACTCAACAAAAATAGGTGTCGACTGGAAGAGTTTGTGTCGACACTTTTTACATTGGTGTCGACTCAACCTTGAATTTCAATAATCCAAAAATTTGGGTGTTCACGGGAAGCCTCTGGTGTCGACACATACCTCATGGGTGTTGACTCAAATGCCTGTAGGAGCTTTGTGTCGACTCATCCTTCACTGGTGTCGACTCAACTGCTTCAACATCTCGACGGATCATCTTTGTGTCGACTCAAATGCATGTTGGTGTCGATACTTTCTTCTGAATTTTAGACTTTTTAGATTCTGTTTTGGCTTAAGAACTGTTGCATGGCCTCAAGATTTGTACATCATTTTATTTGATTTTTGGTGCCTTGAGATCCTGAAAAATACTTACTTATGCACACTCAAACATTAGTAGACATCAAATCAATATGTTGTTATATGTCAAAATCGAATTTGGAACATGATTGAATAACCCTTGGGCTAACAGAAAGAAACAAAGGCTGAAGTATTTTGGGTCGACACAACCAATACATGAGTCGACACACAGCCTAAGAATAAGAACTTGAGTCGACACCTCTTCATATGGGTCGACACAAAGTAAGCTGATTCCATGATTTGAGAAACTTAGGTCGACACAAGTCAATGTGAGTCGACACAAGGACGCAATCTCAATGCGCGATTTCAACAGATTTTGTTTAACTTTAAGCGTGATTTGAGGATCAATTTTAAATCATAGAGGATCATAGAGGATCGATTTTGGTATACAAAAAGATCCCAAAACATTTCAAGATCAGATCACCAAGATTCAAGGAACAAATCAAGGAATATTTAGTTACATGAATTTCGAGATTTGATACTGATGGACACAGCATTATTTTTAAAATGGTTTTTGAAAATGCAATAGCTCTATGAAGATCGAAATTTAAATTGAAGATCAGATCGAATCAAATAAAATAAAATCAGTTCAACAATCAATCAGTTTGATTCAAGAAAGATCAGATCGCGATTGCAAAAGAGCAACAACTATTTTCTTGAAGCCTATTTAAAGAGCAGCTATGCAACGAAGAACAAGAGAAAATCAAAACACAGAACTCAAAATACAAAAGAATTCATCATTCTCATTTTTATACTCTCACTATCAGTCTGATACGAAGATCATCAACGAAACATCAATCACATTACGTCAGTTCGTGAGAAAATCTGCAACAATCCGAAGAAAAGTCATTCCAGTAAAACTTGTTCATTACTCTGTTATTTTCCTATTTCTCTTTCAGTGATCATTGTAAACATCTGCTCTAAAACAGAGCTCTACTACTTGATGTGTTGACATCAAAACATTCTTTACATCATTCTGTAAAAGTAAATGTGAGTCACCTGCTACTGATCTTTGTGTGTGGTATAGCACACAAAGAGGAAGAACTCAAGTACTAGAAGCTGTGAGCTTTGGTAACGAAACTTGGAAAATCTTCTGTAAAAGATCACAAGTGCTAGAAACAGTGAAAGCTTCAGAACGCAGCTGTGTGGATCTTGTAAAAGTTTGGAGCACACCCGTAAGTGATTTGTCCATAGTGAAGAAATCCTCAAGAGGTGCGTGAGGAGTGGATGTAGACTGAGATAGCCGAACCACTATAAACCTTGGTGTTGTTCTCTAACTCTATCCTCAATCTCTTGCTTGTATATGCATCTGTAGGTTTTTAGTTTAATTCAGTTTTAATCATTGTTTTAAAACTCTAAGTTTATTTGTTTTTAAAAGACCCTATTCACCCCTTCTAGGGTCACTCTTTAGGTAACAAAGATCGCCTAAGGACCCAATCAAAAGCCTTAAAGAGATCAATTGAGATCTAAAAATAGGTAAAATCTACAATTAGACCGCTTTAGGATCTAGAGAGATTAATCAAAGGTTGGGCTAATTAAAGAGGCCGACTGAGAATCTAAAAATTTAGAAAAATTCTTACCAGATTATTTCAGGATCTGGTGGTTGAATTATTTAAGAATCCAACCGAGGCATTAAACACTTGGTAATTTTCATTACCTCGTATTATGATCAGCAAAAATAGGAATATGGCTACTAAAATACCCCGACCAAAATATCCAACACTTAGAAAAATTAAATAAGACACCACTCAAGAAAGGGTCGTTCCACCCATACCATTGAATGTAAAGACTGACTGAGCCATTCAACACTTGGTAAAACAAAAAAATATATAAAATAAACAAAACAGTCATTCAATAAGACTGACCGAGCCATACAACACTTAGCAAAAATAAAAGTGCAGAAGAAAAGTAGAGCATTCAAACAGAGGCAAAAATGTTCCAAAAATTACGTTTCATTCATTTTATAGGAATGTTCTTACAAAAAGTACAAGGAAAGTAGAAATTACATGAAGTAAAACAAAACGAAGGAAGAGAAAGATCAGGTAGACGGCTTCTCAGCTGAGCCCCCTTCCTCGGCCTCTGATTCATCGTTGTCCCAGAGGAAGGGAAAGAAGTTTAGGTCCTTGAAGGTGGTCGCTGCTCGGGCCTTCATCGCGTTAAAACCACTAATATAATACTCAGTGGTTTATGTGTTGAACTCTTCAGAGGCCTTGAAGGCCTCGACAACTTCCTCCTTAGCCTTTGTCAGTTTGGCCGAGAGCTCAATAGAAGCCCTGCTCTAGGCCGTGGCTAGCTTCGCCTCAACCTCTTCGACTCTCGCCTCGGCTTGAGCTCTTCCCTTCTTGGCTTGGGCCCTCGCCTTCTCGGTCGCCTCCCTCTCATCCAGGAGGCCAATTATTTTCTCATTGACCTGGGCAGCCACCCGATGGACCTCAGCTCTAGCCTTCTTCAGCTCCTTAACATGCCTCGTGAGCTTGGCATGCAGGGACGAGGCCTTCTTAACCTCGAAGGCAATATGAGCCTTTCTTTGATAGTAGCGGCTGAAGATATGGATAGCCCGAGCATAAGTCTGTAGAACAGAAATAAAGAAAAAGATCAGTTACGATGAAAAGAATAAAAATGGCTAGAAAGAAATAAAGACAAAAGTAAAAAACTTATCCGAGTTAGATCCAGGACCAAGTCCCTAGCTATAAGGACTGTCCCTCCTGGCCAAGATGGGGTTAACTTCTCCAATAAAGTCGGCCATATTGACCTTAGCAACATTGATGTTGCTCAGTAGCTCCCAAGCAGAAGAACAACTTGAGGGACCCGATGGGGGAGGAGGGTTCGAGGCGGCTGAGGGGGAAACAACTTTGGTGGGGGAACTGGTGACAACGGTCGCTGCCAAGGGAGTCTCCACCACCGAGGGTGTAGATCCCATTAGTAGGTAGCCCTCGGGAGGATCCAACACCACAATGGTTGTGGGTTGATCCTTTGTGAAAGAGGGCAGAGTTAGACTCCTCTTTGGCTTCTTAGCCGCCACGTCCTCAGCTTCTCCAACACGTCGACCCCGCACTTTCACCAAAAATGACTTATTAGGCCTCTTCGACATTCCTACTCGAAAGATAGAATAAAATTAGAAACATATCAAATATATATGTAAAGCACAAGAGCAAGCCAAAGAAAGACCGACAGGGTAAAGCATAAACAAAAAAAAAAGGATTCTCACTCGGGACATCAGGGCTGAGTAGCTAGACACTCAAAGTGTGAGGAGTCACCAGCTGACTGTTGAATCTGACAGGGTGGTTTCAAGCAGCTTTTATCCTAGATTTTGCCTCGTTGTTAATCGTCGGCTCAACCGAGATGTCCTCGGGGTTGGGTTTTCCCCACCTCATCCTAATTCTAGGGGTGTGGGGGCTAACAATTTTGTTGGGCTATAATTCTTAACTGATGCCCGAGATAAAGAAAAATCTCTTATTCCTGAACTTGTTGGAGGAAGGGCAACCCAAGATGAAAGTTCGGTCCTCCAGCCGAGTTATTTTTCCTTTGGTTAGTAACAATAAAGGAATTCGTCCACTGTTATGTGGTGCTGACCACCCAAGGCCTTCTCCCAAAGAATGATAGCCCCGTATAGGAACCTCCAGGAATTTGACATAAGCTGCGCAGCGGATAAACCCAATAAGTCAAGGAGTTCCCTGACTATTCTTGGGAATGGGAGCCTCAGCCCTACAGCAAAGGCATGCTCATATAAATATTGTCCGCCATAGGGAGGGGAACACGCTCGTTTGTCGCGACGAGCGAGGTGAAATTCAATAGACTCCGGAAGAGAAAGAGAGGTGTGAAGACGAGCTAAGTCGATTGGTCGACTAGCAGTAGAGATGAATTTGGCTACGAACTCTTGGGTACCCTCCTCAAAGAGGTGAGCCACATAACTTGAGGTTTCAGCCCCATCGACATGGGATGAACCTCAAATGGTCACAGGAGAAGGAGAATGTGAGACAGTTCTTTCGGATGCCGAGTGACCGGTGTCAGAGAAGTGAACCTCTTAAGAGAACTCCATAGTTCCACTCCTCCAAAATGAAATTTGAAACTGAACAGCAACGCAAGCCTTACAAATAACTAATTCGAAGGTATGGCGGTCGGGCACAAAGGCTTCGACCAAATGAGAGATTTCAAATCTATGAGAGTAAAATAAGATCCTATCAAGAAAGAACAGAGGAGAGGGAGCAGAGAAAATCAGATATGAAATAACTTCTAACTCAGAGCTCAAAGAAGCCATATTGGTTCTTCGAGAGGGCACTATAAAAGGAAAATGAAAAGCAAAGAAGAAGAATAACTTACTGACAAAAGAGATGCGTCGAGTTAAGAAGCAAGGAAGTACGGAGCTTATCGCTGGAGGAGATGACGGAGATCGCCGGAGAACATCAAGTAGGCAAGAGAGAGTAGAAGTTGTTAGCCTGAAAGTCTTTCAATCAAGTTTTCATTTGGTTTTGACTTAACAACATCTTGATTTAATTATTTGGAGTTTATTAGCAAAATATATTTGATTATTCTAATGTCTTGTCTGTATATAAGAAAGCATTTTCAGGATTAATCATCTCTTTAAAGCTCAAATATCTAGCAAAAAATCAAAGAGAAAATACATCGAATATGTAAAAGACTTTTGAAAGATTGCTAAAAGCCAAGAAGAAAGCTTGCAATCCAGTAAAATCAAAGCAGCAGAAGTTTGGGTTGACACCAAGAGAATTTGAGTCGACACCTTCTCAGCAACAAAGCTTTGAGTCGACACCAACAAGAAATGGTCGACACCTGAAGAAGCACAACCCATTTTTTGAAGTCCATAAGGTTTGAGTCGACACCAAATAAGTTTAGGTCGACACCTAGATTCCTCAGTTAAAAGGGTCGACACCCAAGTGCATTGAGTCGACACTTGGAGTGCCTCAGAAGAAAGGGTCGACACCAATAAAGGTTGAGTCAACACCAGAACATTCCCGTGGGCACTGTTATCTTGAAATCTAAAAAATCAAATAAAGGATCGACACCTAGATAGTTGAGTTGACACCTCCAGATCCAGATCTCAGATCCAGGCAGCTTGAGTCGACACCTCAGAGTTTGAGTCGACACCAGCGTTACCCAAATCCATTTGTGTCGACACCAAGGGACATTAATATTGACACCTACGCGGTAAATTCCAAATTGCTGAAGCTACAATGGCTAATTTTTCGAAGCATTAAATGCTCCAACGGCTAGTTTAATCTCTCCAATGGCTCTATTTTGGATCCTACATTTAAATACCCTTATTGAAGATCAGAATAGGCATGCAAGGAAGAGAAACAAGGATCAACCAAAAAGATATAACTTTCAGATCCATATCACTGTGCTAAAAAGTTGATACT
>JAUTBS010353970.1:0-17702 GCA_032361285.1 Aequorea victoria | reverse complement strand
TCTTGGAAAAGAATCATCCGTTTTAGTAAAAAGGGGAAGTTGAGGCCCCGATATATCGAACTTTTTGAGATTCTTGACCGTGTTGGTGAGGTGGCGTATCGTGTGGCCTTGCCACCTAGCCTCACCAGTGTGCATAATGTATTCCATGTCTCTATGTTGAGGAGATATGTGTTTAGCCCGTCGCGTGTGATTGATTATGAGCCGCTGCAGGTTCATAAGGATTTTTCATATGATGAGCAGCCAGTTCAGGTTTTGGATACGGAGGATAAGGTTCTACGGAACATGTTGATTCGCCTTGTGAAGATCCTTTGGCGTAATCGCAAAGTAGAAGAGGCTACGTGGGAACGTGAGGACGAGATCTGCGAGCGTTATCCCCACTTGTTTTCTCAAGGTTAGTCTTTAATTTCGAGGACAAAATTCTTTTAAGGGGGGGGGGGGGGAAACGTAAAACCCATTAAAATTTAAAACTTTTAAAATAGTTATTAATTCAATAAATTATTTAATTAACTAACAAATGAAATAATTAATAAATAAATAAAAATTTTACTAAAGTAACTTCCGAAATAATGAAGTAATTAAAAAACTAATTAAACTTTAATTAAACTATCTTGAATTAGTTAATGGAATTAATTAAGGGAATATAAATTAATTAAAAAGGAAAATAGAACTCAAAGTTGGAATGCCAGCTGTGCTTTCCATCTCCTGAAACATGATTTTGAATGGGTCAGACGATCCTTCCCAAAAAGGGGGATTTGGTTGAGGGAAGTTAAGGATTGAGGTAAACCAGAGAGATGCCTGATCTTAGGGATCTGATCCCATTTTAAATGGAATTCAGCCCTCTGTACGCTCTCACTCTTCCATTCTTAGTTTCCTCTCTTTCCCTCTGCTCTCTCTCTCTCTCTCTCGATTTTTGTCATCACTGACGACCATCACTACCAGCCGAGACCACCATTGCCCCCATCCTCCGTTATCACATCACAGAGACCACCAAGTCCATCACCATCATCCTCGTCATTATCTTCTTCACCATTCGGTGATTCGGGTAAGTTTTATTCCCTATTTTTCGGTTAAGTTACAGTAAATTGATATATATATATATTTATATCATTGTAAGATCAGATTATAGTTGGGTTTAGATCACCAAGCATGCGGATAAATACGAATCTTATCATATTGTGTCACTAGAACAATAGATTTAAGCACATGTAATCAAATTACACAAAACACAATAGAATATATACGTATATATTTTATATAACAGATATGTACAAGTACAAACAATCAGAAAATAATCACACAAGAATATGATGTGATCTACTAATAAAATATGTTTAGATCTTTCCAAAACTTGATAAAACATCATAATTAATTATTCAAGTGAAGGGAAGGAATGAAAAAATCAAGGAAAACCCGAGCTCCAGCAACCAGCAATAGCTTCCGCGAGCCGATGGTTCGACTCATGCCTCTGTTGAGTCGACCCAAGTGACGTAGGGGATGAGCCCGTGCTTTGGTGTCAACTCATGACCTTCATCAGTCGACTCATGGAGGTCGTCTTGCTTTGTGTCGACTCACGAGCCCTATGAGTCGACACATGTGACTATGCCGAGACCACTAGATCCTTGGGTCGACTCACACCATGCTTGGGTTGACCCAATGCCTCTGTTTTGCCCAATGAGTCGACTCACAACCTCTGTGTGTTGACTCACATAGCTCTTTTTGTGCCTAAGGGTCGACACCAGCCCCCTTGGCATTGACCCATTGACACCTGAGACCCCTTGGCTCGACTCACAGACCCCATGAGTCGACCCGCTGCTCCTTTGAAGCCTTGGCTGACCACGTTGGGTTGATCCACAGCCTCTGTGTATGGACTCATGACCAACCTAAGGGATTTGGGTCGACTTACAGCCTCTGTGTCGACTCACAGAGTAAGCCGTGACCATCTACCACCTTGAGTCGACACACAACCTTATGGTGTCAACTCCACCTTGCCTTTTGACCTGTTTGAGTCGACACAGAGTCCTTTTGTGTCGACTCATGGACCGTGTAAATTTAAGAAAAGTTTTAAAATTAATTCTAATGCTTAGGCCCTGTTTGGGCATCAGTTTAAATGATAAATTAAATTAATTGAAGATTAATTTAACACCAAAAACACACTTAGGAATTATTAAATAGGTTAAGGGATCGTTTGGTAGTTCTATGTAGTTCTTTAGCCTCATTTAATGTTTTCTATTATTATATGATATCAGGTTGAGGTTATTTGCATTATCATTGCCTAGAGTTTAGCTTGCATTTGAGGTAAGTGGATTATTGCTATATATCTTTAAAATAAATCTTCTTATTCTCCAAAAATTGTTATACATGCTTTAAATGTTTTCATTAAACTTTTATATGCAACTTTTTAAATAAATGTTTTCAATTATGCTTTCTTATGCAAACTCTTTACATAAATATTTTTACTTATGCTCTCATATATAAACTCTTTACATAAATGTTTTAAGGACAAATGTATACATTTTAATGCTTTAAAACAAAATGTATGATGTACTCTATTGCAAACCATGGTATAAATGATTTAAAAAGATAATGAAAAGAAACTGATTCTTATTATACATATGGTGCAATCATGAGATAGGATTCTTGCGATATGAATAAACTAAAAAGGATAGTTCTCTACGGAGATGACTTTGGCCAACTTGGGAACAAAACCAGTTTGAATCTCCTATTGATCCTAGTTGACTCAATGGTTAAGGGACAGCCCGGGTATATCCGGTGACCTTAACTGGAATCGTGTAGGGAACAAACCCAGGTGCCAACTTGGGTGACTCTATTTTTCGATATTTGATCTAATGGCCAAGAGGACCTGAGTTATGATGTGGTATTGATACTTGTATGCACAGGTTGTTCCTGTTGCTTGATATATATATTGATTATTCCCACCCTGGTATGAGCATGTTGCCTTTACCATATTATTATGACACAGATATGATTGAGGACACTTATGATATGAGGTCCAGTTTTATGATCTAAAAAGGAAAAGATTTATATTTTCAAAAAGGAAAAGAAATGAAATGAAATGAAATGAATTGAAAAGAGAATGAAATGAAAAGGAATGAATAAATGGGTTACATGTTTACCCTTTTTGATATTACTGTATATACCATGTCATGTTATGATTATCTATACAAACTATTTGAATTTCCCATTTTTGAACTGTATTGTACTATGCATGATTCCATTCACCAGTTTATACTGATGTAGCTCCATAACATTTTCCAGGTAGCCTGTGAGTTGAGATCGAGTTGATGGACTGCTGCGGGGGATCCGAGTCTTAACCTCTAGGATATATCTTTACTGCTTCTGCGTTGTTTTTAGTACATTTTATTATGAGTACTATAACATTTTTATGATGAGACATTGGGCTGTTGACCCATTTATGTCAAGTTTGATTATTAGTAATTAATGCATGATGATTATTACTATTTTAGCATATAGTTAGCTAATAATTGTTTAAGGCTTACTTGGTTCGTTGGGTCAAAAGCCCATGAACCATGTTCGGTCACATTACCCATTTTTGGGGCATGACACAAATATATAGTTTTGAACCCCTATGCCATTTTTGAACATTCTAAGTCAAAATCACAGAATAACAGTTAACTTTGAGGAATTTTAATTAAGTCCATAATAATCTCCTATAGATGGGCCACATATGGAAAGAAATTTATAAGGGTCTAATTTTACCCAAAATTGATAAACCCCACTTTCATCTGAAGGATTGTGAGAAAATTGAATTCTCCCAAAGAAGGATGTTTTTGGACAGATTCTTCCCCATGTATTGTTAGAGACCTTTCTGTTGATTGTTGGCTCTTGGTTCCTTCATGCACAATTTAGGTAACATCCTAATATAGCCTTTTTAAGTTTACTAGAATTTTTACTGAAGGGTTAATATTTTAAAATAAATTGAAATGGGTGGGACAGAATCAGAAAATGATGGAAAACATGATTCAAGAAGACTTTAGGCAAACTCAACTACCTAAACACAAGTTAGGGATCTTGGGAACCATGAGAGAACCAAGAGTGATTAAAAATAATATATTTAAGAATAAGAATATCTCACTTTCATACCTACACAAGCATGCATGTGTCACCTTAGTTCAAGAAGTTAAGTTTCTATCCTATTTATGTGTTAGGAACTGGAGGTCCAGGGTGAACCGAAAGGCGTGGCTCAAGGAGGAGTACTAGTTTTTGAGGTGTTTTTTCTTTATCACTATCTTCGTATTATGAATGTGTGAATGGTTAAATGTGTTATGCTTTCATAATATATGATTTGAGAAAATGAATAGTTGTTTTACTTGTGAAAGAAGCTATGTTTGCGAACTCGTGTTTTATGAAATGATTTATGAGCATATGTTTTGGAACATAATGAAAGTTGAATTTCGTATGAAAGAACATAATACAGTTGCTATGATAGTCTTGATATTACATGGTTTGGGACATGTGATGGGTATACCGCAGAAAAGTTTCGTGAGTATACAACATATTATATATATGTATATAGTGGATAAGCGATAGGTGATGTGTTAGCTCTACCACTGAGCATTATTAAGTGGCCCGGTGAATAATTCTTAGCCATGTTCACTGAGTATGTAGGATATTCGATGACTCAGTACTCCATCAACTCCTGGTTGGGAGGTTAATACAACCCTTAGCTATTTATAAAAAATGGTTTGATGGATGAAAATGATGAAATCATGGAATATCTCTTTTAAAGATATATGATGCTTGGAAAACCCTCTCTCATGAGGAGATTTATGGAAAGATGCCAACTTAGAATATTTTGTGATAAAAGTTATATTTTCCAAAAAGTTATCCCGATTTCAAATACTTGGACTATTTTGTTTTTCATTGTGCAATTTATAATGCTATTGCTAGTGATTTGTGAGCACATGGATTATAGCTCACCCTCACATAGATTGATATTTTGGCAGGTTTTGGCATCAAGGCTAAGTCCGGTTTTGGTTCACTGCGTTCTTAGGCTTTTTGGGAATGTTTTGAAGTTAGGGTCTGAAACTCCTTTTTGTTTTCATCTTTGGCTTGTAAGTCCTCCTATGTAATATTTGTATGTTATGATGGTCCCACTTGGGAAGTCCTGATGGAACGAATTATGAATGTTATGCTTAGATGGTTTGGATGTTGTTAAGAATGTTGAGTTGTATACCCTCCTCAGGTCCTGTGCCCGGTGGTTGGGGCGGGGCTTGACAACTTGGTATCAAAACTTAGGTTTAGCTATTTCAGAAAATGTTGAGTCTAGAGTTCACAGTGGACCAGCATGTAGCTGTTTGTGTCTTGAGTCACGTAGAATGGTAGACGGGCACTTGTTGAAACCCAAACGTGTGTTATAAGTTGGCCTTGGGAAGATAGACGAAGTGTTTAACTCTATGTGATGACATATACTTTGAACGTTAAATGTACCCGTTAAGTTATGATCAAGTGAATGATAACATGTAGATTAAAGAGGTGTTTCAACTATGTTTTAGGAAATGGATGGTGAAGGAGAATCGTACGCTTCGGTTCACACGGAGGAAGAGCATCACGAAGAGCAAGGGGAACCTGAAGTTCAACAGGAACCTCAAATAAAGAATGACCCCACTATAAGATGAATGTTTGAAGCTATGGGCCACATGATGAAGAAACAAGCGCAACATTATGGGAGGCCACCTGTAGCACTAGTTGGGATGAACAACACGAGTTATGTTCAATTCAAGAAGTTGGACCCTCCCTCGTTCAACGAAAGCTCTGCCGAGGCAGAAGCTAAAAATTAGATAAAGAGGATTGAACAACATTTTGACCTCATGATGGTGAAGGACTGACAGAAGGTTCAACTAGCGATCTTCATGTTAACTGAGGAGGCACCAGTAGAAGGAGCTGCAACACCAGTAGTAACGTGTGACCAATTCAAAGGGGAATTTCATCAAAATTATTTTCTCAAAAGCTATCGATACGAGAAGGAACAAGAGTTCATCATGCTGAAGAAGAATAAGACAATGGTGAACCAGTATGAAGTACAGTTCACATCTTTGTCATGTTTTGCACCTTCTATGGTGGCGACTGAAGCTGAGAAGAGTAGGAAGTTTTGAAGTGGCCTAGATTACCTCATCCGTTCGAGGTTCTCTATCCAGAACTTTGAAACTTATGCGAAGTTAGTAGATGCTACTAGGAGGTCCGAGAAGGATATAATGGAAGGTAGGGAAAGACGTGAGACTTTTAAGAAAGCTCATTTTAACACAAAAACTTATGGAAATGCGAAGTCTCAAAACCCTAATGCTGCTAAGGGTTCGCGGACGGTAGGAAATCCTTTTAAACCATCCATGAAAAGAACTCATACTTGAACTGGGAATGGACGTGGAGGTTTCTCTCTGAGAAATAACACACAAAACAAGGGAACAACTAGCAGTCAGAACAGACCCAAGCAATGTTGGACATATCGCAAGACCGGACATGTATCAAGAGAATGTACAGGGAAAATGTCAAACCAAACATCAAATGTTTTAATTATGGATAACCAGGTCACCTCAAGAGGGATTGTCGACAGGGAATCGGGCAGCGGCATTAGTAGGACGTGTGGTAATGGAAAGGCCTGGAAACACGGGAAATTTTAATCAAGCATGCGGAGGTCCATCATGAAATAATCAAGGAAGAGAAAATAATAATGCCGAAAGACAACAAATGAAAGGGAGATTCTTTTCTATGGCACATCAAGACACAGAGGCAACACCAGATGTGCTTACAAGTAAACTTACAATTTCTAGCAAAGAAGTTTATGTTCTTATTGATTCGTGTTGAACACATTCGTTCATATCATGGGCATTTGCATCACACTTGGTCAAGCCGAACAATAATCTGAACCATACCATAACTATAATGATACCCGAAGGAAGTGGAGTAGAAACTAAGGATATCTACAAGGATTCTGTGATTAACATCAATGATCTTGAATTATTGGTTGATCTACTACCTCTGAGAATACATGACTCTGACCTTATCTTAGGGATGGATTGGTTATTATCTTATCATGCATCCCTAGACTGTTTCCATAAAAAGTTATTTTTGAATTCTGGGATAAGCCAAATTTTCTTTTAGTGGCGATCGAAATATTACACCGACGTACCTAATTTCCACTATTAAGGCATAAAAGATGATAATTAAAGGGTGTCAGGGGTTTCTAGCACATGTAGTTGATGCTAAGAAGGATAGTCTAGAGTTAGAAGATATTCACATAGTATGGGAGTTCGTTGATGTCTTTCCAAAAGAACTATCGAGGTTACCAATTGATCGGGAAATAGATTTCTTCATAGGGTTGTTACCGGGAATGACACCTATCTCTATTACTCCTTATAGAATGGCCCCTACCGAGGTGAGAGAGTTGAAAGAACAACTACAAGACTTACTCGATAAGGGTTTTATTTGGCCAAGTGTATCTCACTGGGGTGCACCTGTGCTATTCGTTAAGAAGAATGATGGAACCTTACGGATGTGCATAAACTATCGTCAACTGAACAAGGTCACGATAAAGAATAAGTATCCTCTACCAAGATTAGATGATCTAATGGACCAAGTGAAGGAAGTCAAAGTCTTTTCGAAGATAGACTTGAGATCGGGATACCATCCACTAAAGATCAAGGAGAGCGACATACCAAAGTCAACTTTTCGCATGAGATACGGTCACTATGAGTTTTTAGTGATGTCGTTCGGGTTAACTAACGCTCCATCGGCATTCATGGATTTGATTAATTAAGTGTTTCAACCAGACCTTGACTCATCCGTGATCGTCTTTATAAATGATATCATGATATACTCGCCAAGTATGGAAGAAAATCTTAGAATTGTGTTGGAAACATTGAGAGAAAGAAAGTTGTATGCCAAACTAAGTAAGTGTGAGTTTTGGTTGAGGAGTATAGCTTTTCTGGGCCACATTGTTTCAAGGGAAGGAATCTCAATCGATCCCAAGAAGGTGGAAGCTGTAGTAGACTAGCTGAGGCCTACAAGTATTATAGAAATCCAAAGTTTTCTCGGGCTAGCAAGTTATTATCGACAATTTTACAAGGTTTCTCAAGTATAGCGGTACCACTGATGAAGTTAACGCGAAAGGAGACCAAGTTTGAATGGAATGAAGATTGTGACTGAAGTTTCCAAGAATTGAAAAAAGGTTAACGACCGGACCAATCTTGACAATTCCTTTGGGAAATGGAAATTTCGTGGTTTATACTAACACGTCACACCAAGGGTTTGGCTGTGTGCTCATGCAAGAAGGAAGAGTGATAACTTACGCGTCAAGACAGTTGAAGACGCATGAGCAAAATTATCCAATACATGACCTTGAATTCGAGGCTATTGTGTTTGCCTTTAAGATATAGCGACATTATTTGTATGGAGAGACTACGAAGGTGGATGGAGTTAATAAAAGATTATAACTGAACGATCAACTATCATCCGGGAAAGACCAATGTAGTCGCCGATGCACTTAGCAGGAAGCCGTCAGGAAACGTGGCATATATACGAGATGTACGACCAAACTGGTATAAAAAACTATTATCTTTGGGAGTGGAACCATCGATAAAGATGGAGACGATCTTACTCGCGAATCTTACGCTCTTCCCATATTGATAGACAAAATTCAAGAGGCTCAAAAGGTTGATTCACAATTAATGAAGCTGACGGATGAGGTCATCAGGAAAGAAAACAAAGACTTCGTGGTGACGGAAGATGGAGTGCTACTGTACGAAATAATGTTTATGTGTCCCTAATGACACCAATCTTAGGAGAGAAATTCTCGAAGATGCCCATAGTTCAATGTATGCAATGCATCTGAGAAGCACAACAAAGTATCAAGATTTACGGGAGCACTATTGGTGGAATGGGATGAAATGAGAAATTGTCGAGTTCGTGGTAAGATCTTTAGTGTTCCAGCAAGTGAAGTCAGAGCATCAAAAACTGGCGGGACTACTGCAACCACTACCCATACCTAAATGGAAGTGAGAGAATATTACGATGGTCTTTTTGTCTGGTTTTCCTCGAACCCCGAAGGGTCACGACTCTGTTTGGATTGTCGTAGACCGATTGACCAAGTTAGCTCATTTTGTACCTATTAAAGTTTCTTTCACACTCGATAAGTTAGCTCAACTATATGTGGATGAGATTGGTCGACTAAATGGAGCACCATTATCAGTCGTATCTGACAGAGATCTGAGATTTACATTAAAATTTTGGCTGAGCCTACAGAACGCAATGGGAACATCTCTGAAGTTTAGCATGGCATATCACCCGCAAATGGACGGGTAGTTAAAAAGGACTATTCAAACTCTAGAATATATGTTACGAGAATATATACTAGATTTTCAAGGGAGCTAGGATGTGCACATACCGCTGATAGAGTTCACATATAACAATAGCTATCAGGCAACCATTGAGATGGCTCTATACGTGACACTTTATGGAAGATGATGTAGAATTCCAATTTGTTGAGATGAAGTCAGTGAACGGAAGCTTTTAAGATCCAAAATAGTTTAAGAGATTGAAGATAAAGTCAGAGTCATATGCGAACGAATGAAGATTGCCCAAGATTGATATAAGAGTTATGCCGATAATCGGAGGATAGAACTGGCATTTGAAGTTGGTGATCTGGTATTTCTTTAAGTATCACAATGAAAGAGAGTAATGAGATTTGTACAGAATGGCAAGCTAAGTCCAAGGTACATCAAACAGTACAAAGTCCTACGATAAGTTGGGTAGACTTCTTACCAGTTGGCGCTAGCTCTAGAGTTGGAACAACTTCATAATGTGTTCCATATTTCAAGGATCCCTGGTATCATCAAATTTTTTCATGTTAGCCATCTTAAATTTCTCGGGCAGCTTGGCATCGGGAAAGAGGTAGAGTCCTTCAACATTGAGCATATATTCATCGACCCCTCTAGCCTTTCTCAATACCTTTTCCAACCTTTCAATCTTTTCAGAGAGTAAGGTCGGATCTATTGTAGTAGCAGCAGCGGATAAAATAACATCGGGAATGACAACAGTGGGTCTATTCCACAGAGGATCTAAGTCGTACTGATTTTGTTCCTATATAGGATTGTTGACTACCTTATCCTATGGATTTCTCAAAACCTAATTCAGCTAAAGGGCCCAGATCTCTGCCTGACATTAAGTTTGGGCCTGGGTTTGATCTTAGAGCGTGCGAGTCATGACCTCCAAAGCACGCTGCATCTCCGATAGAGTTTAGATCAATGCAACATTAATCTCACTATCTCCTACTATTGTTGTACTTTTTAGATTAGAATTTGATCTTTCGAGCTGTCCACTCGGCAACCGAATCTAGGCAAGCATGGTGTTAGAGCTTGAAAAAGCAATGATAAACCCTGCTAGATAAAGGAGAGATGTGAACCAATCAGATCGCATATGTAAGATGTTACAGCTCATGACGACCCTAAGAGAAGAGCAAGACAGAAAAAAACAAAGCTATAGTGACAAAAATAAGGCGGGTGACCAAGACCCGGCGAATGAGCACGTAGGAACCCCAAAAAAGAACAAAAGATTCCAGGTCATAATACTTGGCTTAAACAAAAAAGATATGTGGAGCCTCGGCTTGACGATAAAAGAACTCAGGATTTCTTCAAAAAATCCCAAGCGAAAGAAACAAAGGGTGCGGGTGATAAAACTCGGCTTAAAGAAAAAAACATGTCGAGATTTTGGATATCTAGGCCTAAGATGAGGTAACTGGAAAAAGGACCCAACTTAGAAGAGTGTCAAAACTGCCTCAATGCCTCGGGATTCTCGAAGATCCTGGAGAAAGAAAAATAGGAAAGGGTGAGGGAGGAGCCCGACTTATCCGATGAGATGCCAGATCTGAAACAGAAAATAGGTGTGAGCATAGCTCAACTTATCCGTTGAGATACTGAATCCCGAGCGACAAAGGGGGTGCGAGCACAGCTTGGCTTATCCGATGAGATTTTCATCTCAAACGACAAACGGGGTGCGAGCAAAGCATGGCTTATCCGTCGAGACTCTGAATTTCTACGCTAAGAAGAAAAAAAAAGATGGTGCAAGAGGAGCCCGACTTATCAGTCAAGACTTATATCTCTACGGAAAGAAACAAAAGAAAGGGTGTGAACAAAGCCTAGCTTATCCGTCGAGTCTCTGAATCTCTACAGCAAGAAGAAAAATAAAGGTGCGAGAGGGGCCCGACTTATCCATCGAGACTTTCATCTCTATGGGAAAAAACAAAACAAAGGTGCAAGAGGAGCTCGTCTTATCTGTTGAGACTCCGTATCTCTATGGAAAGAAGAAAAAATGGTGCAATAGGAGCCCAACTTATCCGTCGAGACTTATCTCTCTACGACAAGAAGCAAAAGAAAGGGTGCGAGCAAGGCCTGTCTTATCCATCGAGACTTTGAATCTCTATGGCAAGAAGAAAAATAATGAGGGGTGTGGGAGAAGCCTATCTTATCCGGTGAGATTTTATCTCAAATGGCAAAAAAGGGTGCGAGCGCAGCTTGGCTTATCCATCGAGACTTATCTCTCTACGGCAAGAAACAAAAAAAATGGTGCAAGAAAAGCCTGGCTCATCTGTCGAGACTCTGAATGTGTACGGAAAAAAGTAAAATAAAGGTGCGAGAGGGGCTCAACTTATCTGTCGAGACTTTCATCTCTATGGCAAGAAACAAAAGAAAGGTTCAGGAAGAGCCCGACTTATCCGTGGAGTCTCTAAATCTCTACGACAAGAAGAAAAAAGGGTGCGAGAGAAGCCCGACCTATCCATCAAGATTTATCTCTCTATGATAAGAAACAAAATAAAGGTGCGAGAGGATCCCAACTTATCCGTTGAGACCTTGAATCTCTACGGCTAGAAGAATAAAGGGTGCGAGAGGAGCCCAACTTATCAGTCGAGACATATCTCTCTACGGAAAGAAACAAAAGAAAGGATGCGATCAAGGCCCGACTTATCTGTCGAGACTCTGAATCTCTATGGCAAGAAGAAAAAAGGGTGCGAGAGGAGCCTGACTTATCCATTGAGACCTATCTTTCAACTGCAAGAAATAAAAGAAAGGGTGTGAGTAAGGCCCAGCTTATCCGTCGAGACTTTGAATCTCTACGACAAGAAGAAAAATAATGAGGGGTGCGGGGGAATCCCGGCTTATCTGATGATATTTTCATCTCAAACAGAAAAAGGGGTACGAGCGAAGCTCGGTTTATCCGTCAAGATTTATCTCTCTACGGTAAGAAACAAAAGAAAAGGTGTGAGCAAGGCCCGACTTATCCGTCGAGACTTTGAATCTGTACGGTAAGAAGAAAAAAAAGAGGGAAGGAGAAGCCCAACCTATCTGTAGAGACGGCTAGATCTCAGAGGGATGAAAGAGGTCGGTGCGGGAGAAGCCCGACTTATCAGTTGAGATTCTGGATTTCGAGCGACAAAAGATTGCAAGTGTAACTCAGCTAATCCATTGAGGCTTATCTCTCTATAGCAAGAAACAAAATAAAGGTTGCGAGCATGGCTCGGCTTATCCGTTGAGACTCTGAATCTCTACGGCAATAAAAAAGGGAGGGTAAAATAAAGTTGACCTATCCGTGGAGATGGCTAGATCTCAGATAGACAAATGAGGTCGGACAAAACCAGCTTGTTTGTGGAGATGTTGGATCTCATATGGGAAACGGGTGGGATATGGGTGAAGCCTAGCTTGTACATTAAGATTCAGGACCTCATGACGGCAAGGGGTGTGAGCACAACTTGGCTTATCTGTTGAGATTTTCATCTTATGATGGCGAAGGGTGCGAGCACAGCTCGACTTATCCATTGAGATTCGAGATCTTATGACAGCAAGGGGTGCAAGCACAAATCAGCTTACCCATTGAGATTCGGGATCTCATAATAGGGAATGGGGTTGCGGGAGAAGCCCGACTTATCCGATGAGACTTTCATCTCAAATGGAAAATGGGTGCGAGCGCAGCTCGGCTTATCGAATGAGATTTTCATCTCAAATGGCAAAAAGGTGCTAGCACAATTTGGCTTATCATTTGAGATTCGGGATCTCATGACGACAAGGGGCGCGACCAGAGCTCGGCTTACCCGTTGAGATTCAAGATCTCATGCTGGCGAAGGGGGGTGCAGGAGAAGCCCGACTTATCCAATGAGGATTTATTCACAAATGACAAATGGGTGCGAGCACATCTCGGCTTATCCGATGAGCTTTTCATCTCAAATGACAAAAGGGTTCGAGCATAGCTCAGCTTATCCATTGAGATTCAGGATCTCATGATAGCAAAGGTGGTGCGAGAGAAGCCCGGCTTATTCGATGAGACTTTTATCTCAAACAAAAAATGGGTGCAAGCACATCTCTTCTTATCCGATGAGATTTTCATCTCAAATGGAAAAAGGGTGCGAGCATAGCTTGGCTTATCTATTGAGATTTGAGATTTCAGGATGGTGAAGGGGCGATATGGGAGAAACCCGGCTTATCCGATGAGACTTTCATCTCAGACGGCAAATGGGAGGGCTATCATCGAGAAGCATCGAGCCGTGGCTCGATGATAAAGAAACTAAGGATTTTCTTTGAAAAATCTGGGCGAAAGGCACAAAGGGGGGAAAGAGCAAAGGACCTAGCTAAGAAATAGGCTGGGCCCTAGCCCAATGACCACGAGACTCAGGACGACTAATGGAGGGTCCCAAAAAGAAAGAGACATGGGTTTGATGAAACCCAACTCTAACAAAAGAAAAGAGGTCGAGCTAATAGCCCAACGACCGCAAAGGTTCGAGACAACCTCGGAGGGTCTTAGAAAAAGAATAAGGTATGGGTTGATGAGGCCTGGTCCTAGATGAAAAAGGGAGAAATTGAGCTCAAAGTCTAACGACTACAAGGTTTGAGACAACCACGGAGGGTCCCAAAAAAGCAAAAGAGGCACGGGTTGATGAAACCCAGCTCGAAAGAAATGATGAAGATTAGGCAACGTCCTAATGGTGTCAAACCGTGGGACAACCATAGAGGATCCCAGGAAAGAAAAAGAGGCACGGGTTGGTGAAAACCCAGATCCAAAAGAAAAGACAGTGGTTGGGCAACGGGCTAACGGTGTCAAACCGCAGGACGACCACAGAGGGTCCCGGGAAAGAGAAAGAGACACGGGTTGGTGAAAACCCAACTCCAAGAGAAAAGATAGAGGTTAGGTAATGGTCTAACAGCGTCAAACCATGGGACAACCATGGAGGGTCCCGAAAAAGATAAAGATGCACGGGTTGATGAAACCTGGCTCGAAAGAAATGACGAAGGTTAGGTAGTGGCCTAACGACGTCAAAAAATACGGGTTGTCCACAGATATTCCTGGGGAAGAGAAAGAGACACAGTTTGATGAAATCTGGCTTAAAAGAAATGATGAAGGTTAGGCAACAGCCTAATGCCGTATAAAAACACGGGATGACCACGCAGGGTCCCGAGAAATAGAAAGAGGCACAAGTTGATAAAACTCAGCTCGAAAGCAAGAAAAGAACTACTCTAATCAACAAAAAGCATACATAAAGAAAAATACATATCCTAAAAGTGTGTTTATCCTAAAAGAAAAGTTCTAAGCATACTAAATGCAAATGAAAAAGGCTGGGTAGTGCAGTAACCGGGTACCTTCTGAATAGAGTCAAGAATATACCTCCCCGACCAAGTAGTACCTGGCTTCAAATAGTACACAATAACCCATTTTTCTGTATTCAAAGGGATATATGGGCAGAAGGCTTGCTTGCTTCCCCCACATAGCCCCAAGACAGTAAACCGCCGAGGTGAAGGGTAGGCAAGCATTTGGCTTATTTGATTTTCTCCTTTCTTCATTTATTTTGGAAAAATAACCAATGAAAAATGGAAGAAAGGAGATGAAAAGCAATGCAATGCTGATACTAATGATAAATTTAAGACAAGAACATTTGAAATGTTTTTCAAGTTTAGCTCATTTTCTTAAAGATCCCTAGTGGAGTCACCACTGTAAGGAACCCTCTCGAAAAAAACTCGCCGCCTTTGTTCTTTTAAATTTTGGTTTTAAAACACGCTCTCAATTTTAGGATTTTTAAAAGAAAAAGAAGAATTTTATATTTTGAAAAGAGAGCCCCGAAATGCGTCCGTGTTAAAGGTCGCACAATTGGAGTCGCCACTTGATTTTTAATAGAAAACTAAGAAAATAAAACTTTTAAGAAACTAGTCCGTCGTTACCAGAGATGATGGTTCGGGAGCTAGGGTACAAAAGGAAAAAGGCATTAGGCTTCCTCTCGCCCGATCCGAAGACTGGCCTTTACCTAACCATTTTTTTAGTTATTGTCTTAAATTTATCAAAAATAACATATACAGAAAAGGGCTTGAAGAAAGATCATACAAATGAAAAACTTAACCTAAAACTAGGGTTTTCTATGCATTCTTACACTTAATAGCATGTCAAATGGGGGATGGAAACACATCAGTGAAATTTATACATAGAAAAAACATACTATTAAACACAAAAGATGCAGAAAAAGATACTAGAAAGCCACTGGTTTCAACAGAAATGGCGCACGCCACCTCATTACCTGGGGCATGCCAACTGGACATGGCATGCTTCACTTCTAGACTCTCTGGCAGTGGCAGGCATCATTATGGAAGAGTGAGCTCGACACTGGGAGGTCCAAAAGATGCTACTATTTTGTAAAAACAATGTGCTTTTGTGTGCAAATGTATTTTTATATGAGAAAGAAAGAGGAGAAAATAAAGCATTTCACGTAGAATCTTCAACATGTAGTCTAAATCCTACGTTTCATGCATTTTTACATAATTAAAAGCTAAGAAAAAGAAAACCTAACACACTTTTCTAAGAAGACAAAAAAAATATGCATAAATAAAAGTGAAATGAAGCTAGGGAGAATGAGGCCAAAGCCTCTTTCTCCCTTTTTACCGAATAGAAAGAAGTTTAAGTAAAAGAAAAGATAAGAAAGAATGATTTACCGTATATCATGGATAAAGAGTAAAGTTTCTAGAAAATTGGTAATTTCCTCAAATACAGCGAGTCTTGTCTTGGGAAGCCTTCAGTGCGGTCCTCGAGTCCTCGAAATTGATACAATGGAGAGGTTTGTGTTGTTTGATTAGTCGAGTTTCGAAGTCTAAATCCCGAATTTAGTAGAGTTTTGGTAGCTTATTTGTTTCGGGTTTATGATTTGACAGAAATTTGGCTTGTATTGAGTTCAGTGTTTTGTAATTCTGCAGAGATTTTGTGACGCCTCACTTTCCACGTCACGGTCATTAAGCACTAAACGTAAAATAAAGGTGTATAATTACTTTAATCGTGAAACAAGAGATTCTAACCCTAGAGATGTGAGCTGTCAAAACCCTAAAGAAGGTAAGTAGTATGATCATGAATTAAAACATAAGAAAGTTTAAGGTTTAGATTGAAGAACAATATTAGTGATCATGGATCACAATCCAAACGTAGGATTTTGGGATAAAGTCCAACATGGAAATTCAAGTCCATGAACTTATAAATTTAATGAATGGATTAAATTTTAATTTTAGCGGTCAATTAAATAAATTAGAGCCCACTCCGTGAAGAAGTTTTGGAAATTACATAAAAATCTCATTTTTATAATTAAAGACTAAAAAGGCCCACATTAATTATCTAAATTTTAAATAAAAAAATAAAAGAATTATGAAAGGACCAAAATGCCCCACTTTGGCTGGCTAGCTTGGTCCCCAAGTGTGGGATTTGATGTGACAATTTTGTATTTACTTAAAAAATGGAAAAATGTGAAATAAGTTTGATATGATGGTTGAGTGTGGAGAAAGTAAGGAGTGTTTGGCATCTTAATTCATCTTTTACATGAATAAATTAGTTGTGGAAAATAATTATACACTTAGAAAATAATTATACACTTAAATATATTTCAAGAAGATAAAAATACACGGAATAATTAAATTGTGAGAGAAAACTACCCAAAAAAAAATTAATGTATTTTTTCCCCACTTTGTAATCATCAACACTCATTTCCATCAACTATTGGGGAGTGTTGTCCCAAATATCAACCCAAAGGGGGGGGTGAATGGGTTGATTGGCAAACTTAGTATCTTTTTGAAAAACTCTTTAATTTTTAATGGCAGTTAAAAAATCTGTTGAATGAGAATGATAAGTAAAGAGTTTAAGAGAGAGAGATACAAATAATATTTATAGTGGTTCCGTCTTCCCGACCTAATCTACTCTCCAAGAGCCTTGGGATTTTTGAATCCACTAATTCCGATTCTTAGATGGGCGAATCAAAGACACGTAGACCTGATTCTTCACTTGGTGAATCGAAATCACTTCTTTTTCTGGCAAAGAGGAGCACCTTCTTTTTATGGGAAAGAGGAGCCTTATAGTTGGTAAGATGAGGACTCCTTAGTGTAAGGAGTTCATAATAAAAGTAATTCTCTCTTTAAAATCAATGAACTCTCAGAGGTTTTACAATAAATGAACAGAGAGAGAGAAAGTTTTTACAGACAAGAGAGAAAACAGAGTATCAGAAGTAATGAGCTTGTTCTCTTGGTTGTTGGAAGTGTATTGAATGTTTTTGATTATGTTCTTCCTTGTTGAAGCTTCAAAAATAACTCCTTATATAGTCCATGGAAGAAAAGAGCCGTTGAAGCTTCTGTTGCGCGCATTTAATGCCGAAATATAGCCGTTGGAGG
>JAUTBS010353860.1:0-10532 GCA_032361285.1 Aequorea victoria | reverse complement strand
TTTGGTCTGTAATATTTAAACAGCTGTACAATGTGGATGAAAGTACAATCGATATTATATATGATAAATATTAAGTATTTTATTGGATGGTTGTTTTAGAATAGCCTTAATTACTATTAGTATGTCTCTTAACGAATTGGGATTTTCGGGGCGTTACAAAAATGCAAGATTGGTTCATGTTTGCCATAGCATCTACTGTAGGATGTTAAGCCTAATAAAATTAGAACCTTGCTCTGATACCAATTATTGACCTAAGGTTTACTTAGATGTTCTAGTTCAATTACTTAGATGTTTTCCATAGCATCTACTGTAGGATGCAAACTTTTAAACTCTTTTTAATTCTTTTAAAATTAAACTAATTATGCAACCGAATAAACATATAAAGAACTGAAAATAAAGAGTTTAAGGGAAGAGAGATGCAAACACAATTTTATAGTGGTTCGGTCAAACTCGACCTACGTCCACTCCTCAAGGAGCTTTGGGGATTCACTATCGAATTCTTTGGGTGAATCGAAACCTCAATACACGGATTCCTTTGGGGTGAATCGTAACCACCTTCTTCCTATCGGGTGAAGAGCAACCACCTTCTTCAAATAAGGGCGAAGAGTAGCCTCAATCAGATTCCTTGAGTAGGTGAATCGTAACCACATTCTTCCTATCGGGTGAAGAGTAATCACCTTCTTGAAATAAGGGCGAAGAGTAGTCTCAATCGAATTCCTTGAGTAGGTGAATCGTAACCTGACTTCTAGGATGTTAGAGGTTTGTTGACCCACTTTGTGAGATGATTTTACAATCAATAAAATCACTCACAAATATCACTCTCTCTCAAAAATATTTACAATCAAATACAGAGAAGAAGAGAGAAAGAAATGCTCAGAAGGAAATCTGAACAAAAACAGAGTATGAACTCTTTAGCACAGTGATTTTGGATCTCAGGGTATTTCTTTTGTATTGATCCTTTATCTTCTTTCTTGAATCACTTCCATAGCTATTCTGATCTTCAATGAGAGTATTTAAACCTGGGATCAAGAATAGAGCCATTGGAGAGGAAAAACTAGCCGTTGCATCATTTATTGGAGAGGAAAAACTAGCCGTTGGACGCTTCAGGAACTTGAAATTTTTGCGCAGGTGTCGACACAAATGGTCCTGGGTGTCGACACAAATAGTCTGGGAAGCTCTGGTGTCAACTGAGAAACTGAGGTGTTGACCCTTCCTTTGTATTTTTGGATTCCAAAAAGTTAGTGCCCACGGGAAGCTCCAAGGTGTCGACCATTCCTTTAGAGGTGTCGACCTAGTCGGTCTAGATTTGAAATACCTAGTTCTGGAGGTGTCGACTCAACCTTTTTGGTGTCGACCATTTCTTTGCATTTTGAATTCTTCTAAGCCAGTGCCCACGGGAACAGCCTTGGTATTGACCCTTCTTCTTGGGTGTCGACCCTTTCTGCTGGAACATCTATATGAAGTGTCGACACAATCATGCTTGGGTGTCGACCATTTCTTCTACTGCTTAAGAATCAGGAATTTACTTCTTCAGGTGTTGAATCAACCTTTCTAGGTGTCGACCATTTGCTTTTTTTCCTTTGATTTCTTTTGAAATGCAGCGTTTCTTCTTGGGCTCAGCTATCCAAAAGTCTTCTACATCTTCGATGTATTCTCTCGACTTTTTGCTGGAGACTTGGGCTATAACAAGATGATTAATCTTAAAAAAGAACTTTCTCATAGACAGACAAGTCATTAGGATAATCAAGAAGATTTTGCTAATAAATTTCCAAAGATTAAATCAATTATGTTGTAATGTTAATTTTATGATGCACAAATAATAATGATTTATTAATTTGTTTTGGCTAACAAACTCTTAAGAGATCAAATTAATATGTTGCTATGTCAAAACTAAAAAAAAAAACTTGATTGAAAACCCTTTAGACAAACAGAGACATTGGGCCGTTTGACCCATTTATGTTAAGTTTGGATATTATTATTTAATTCATGAAAATTAATATTGTTTTAGCATATAGTTGGCTAATCTTTGATTAAGCCTTTCTTAGTTTGTTGGGCCAAAGGCCCATAAATCATGGCCGATCATAGTTCTCATTTTTGGGACGTGACATATAAGAACAATGTAGAACACAAGAAATATACGTGGTTCGGCTAACCGCCTATATTCATGGGTTAGGAGCAGGTCAGTCCACTAATAATAATCTAGGATTACAACTCTCCATCACCTTACTCTGATCTCTCAATTTTTTTTCTCTCTAAAAAACTACTCAAGAAACTCACAATATGTGTTAACCCTATAGTACAATAGGGATCTCTATTTATAGGGAAAAAGAAAAGCAAAAAGAAAATCTCAAAACCCTAATCTGCAAGCCTGCTATCCGTGCTGACGTCTGGACGCTAGTCCTAGTGTTTGGATGTTTGTTACCTAACAAACTTACTGCCCAATTATGTTTGAACATTTTCTCCCTACGTTCGGACGTGCATCCAGACGTTCTCGATTGCGTCCAGACGTTATGGTCCAGAGACCAAAAATGACTCACTGCCCCCGGACGTCTGGACGTTGGACGTGGATTTTGGTCCAATTTCAACATGATCCATCTTTGCGTCGTAGGAGGTGAACTTTGGAAGAAAAAAACCCTTTGGGGGTACCAACGACTCGATCCTATCTGAGAAGGGAGTAGTGAGGACCTTACCCTTGCTGGGGCTCGACACGGGAGGTGGTTGGCTCGGCCTAGGAGCTGAGAAGTTTGACAATGGAGTGCGGCAACTTAGGGTACGGTCCGACCGTGCTCGCTGCCATAGTCTTTCCATTCTCTTCGAGACGACTGCTTTGAGGTATGGGCTGTGCTGAGTTAACTGCGTTTGGCTATTCCTTCAAGTATCCCATTGGTTGGTACTTTCTTCCAGGGGACGTAACTGCTCTCCTCGCTGCTCACTGAGTTCTGGTCTGCTTAGGGCTCCCAGACATCTTTCTTTACCCCTAGAGCTCTTACGAGTGATGGTGTAAGGCTTATTTTGGCAAGGGATGCTCCCACCCTGGTGGAACCCTGGCTACGTTGGCTTGTGTCTCCCCCATTTCTTGGGATTTCTTCTTGACCATTGGCCTTGAAGACTGCCATCAATTTGGATATTTCTTCCCTCATAGCGTTGAAGGTGGCCTCTTGGTCGAGGTTGTCTTCGAGTCGCCTGGAGGTTTGGTACGCAGGCCTTTTGCCCTGGTACCTTTCCAATCTTTTAATGGTGAGTTTGTCTATAACGCTCCGCTCTCTGTTCGACCAGTCGTCGCCTCCTCTCGAGTTTGTCTTGGAAGGGGACACCATGGATGAAGGTTAGGCTTCTCTGGTGAGTTTCCACAGACAGCGTCAAATGTACAGGGTATTTTCGTAGGGATGTATAGATCGGGTGGAACTATCACCAGGCCTGGATCTTCACCTCGTATGGTCCGAATAACTGCTATCATCACTGCCCAATGAGGTGTTCTCGCCAGAATTTCCTCAGATGACTAAATTAGCAAAGGAAGTTAGAACTAGAATTAGGATGAAAGAGTTCTGGGATTAGGATTTTTAGTTATAGAAAAGCACATATCCCTGAGAGGTTGATGAACCCCTCTATATATACTGAGTGGAAAAAGAGATAAGTTGACTTTGGTTGTGATTCCCATGTGAGCACGTTGCTCTTATTTTTGACTATGTCAGGCGTGCACTCCTTACTTATAGTCTGAATCTATAGATCTCATAATGCGTGTCAGATAGGGTGCATGAAAATTAAATGTCCCATACTTGGCTCGACCCTTGACTTATGCACTCGGCCATGACGTGTTCTCCACTAATCGGCCCATGACCTTCAATTCTCCTCGACTCGACCGTGTTCAATGGTTTAGGCCCGGGTAGTCTATCCCCCACTCATTTATGCACTCTAATTTATTTTGTTTTTTGGTCTGGTGATATTCGATGGGCTCTGCGATTGTGATGAGCTTGGTTTGCTGCTGGGCCGACCCGTCAGTTCAGGTGGCGGCTGGACCGACCCATTAGGCTCGGCTCCTTCAATATATATATATATATGGACTGGGTTTCAATATGGTCGTGACTATGTCTATATCATAGATTGTATCATCTTTTGTGTGCGACACAGAGGGTATCAACAAATCACTGGCTTTTGCTTCCTCTAGCTGAAACCCAACTCTCCTAGCCTATTCCATTTTCGAAGAAGATGAAGCAATAAGTATATTTGCATCTTTCAAGAACTTAAGAAGAAAACTACAAGAAACAGAGCCTCTCTCTACTGGGATCAAGCCTATAATTGATTCCAAAAGCGGCATGTGATTTGAAACTAAAACCCCAACAGAATGCGAGACAAGGAGAGTCCAAAAGAGTAGAGAAAGAGAAACAGTAGAGTGTGATGTGGGTGCCGAGCTTGAAAGCAAAATTTTACTGTGACGTAAAATTTTACTGAAACTTTTATACTATTCTTTTTTAGAATTTTAATTTCAATTATAATTTAACAAATTTAGATGTCTCTATTAATGTCATTTTAGTTATTAATTTAAAGTAAAATTATAATTATACTAACCGTAAAATTTCACTGTCCGTCGAATTTCAGTGACAATAAAATTTATCTTTTCTTTTTTAAAAAAAGTCTATGATATGTAAAATAAATGAACAATGAAATTAATCTAATTTTTAAAAAAATAATATTTTGGTCATTAAGTTTGAAAAAAAAATTATAATTTCACTAACCGTAAAATTTGTCCTTTTTTTAAATTCTTTGATATATAAAACAAATGAACAGTGAAATATCAGTACACATTGAAATTTTCTTGCACAGTGAAATTTACTGCAGAGTGAAATTTCACTTAACTACTTTTTTTAAGAAATTTAATAATCATCATAGATCTTGTTTTATAAGTCTCGACAAGATGATTCTAGAATAGTTAAATTCAAAAAAAAATAAATTTGTAGAATAAAAATTATGATATTTTAAAATTTGTGTTATGAAATTTTATTTGGAGACGCTATGTGTGAGGACGTGTATTAAGGTTATGACTGTTGGAAAATTTGGTTTTAACAAATGGTTTAGGTTATCTTTGAAACTTAATTTGGATGTGTTACATATATTAATTTTGTATGAATCATAAACAAGATTTGTTCACTTTCATGTGGTAATTAATTTTATATATTTACTTGTTAAAAATAATCAATGGGTGAATGAGAAATTGACTCCAAAGTAGAACATTTAAAAATGGTAAAAAATGGTAATATTCAAACTCTTTCAAACAATCTCATATTGGTTAGAAAGTAACCATGTCTGTGGTATATATAAATCAACCATGGAAAAGGGTTTGGGCTCCAAGGAGATCCAAATTTTGTGATTGAGTGATAACCTAGTCATGTGTGGATTTGGGCTTGACTCAAAACCCCACACGCATGCGCCGCCGCCGCCGCCGTCTGTCTGACCCGGGTCGTGGGCCATGGGTCATGGACTTGGGAGATAATAATTAATATTATTTTTTCAAAAAATTTATTTAATTAATTATTAATTAAATATTTTTTTTGGAAAAAAATAAAATATTTTCGTTTTAGTAAAATAAAACCGTTGTCGTTTCATGTTACCGTTGAAGCCAACGGTTCAAAGTTTGGAAAGGGTGCGGCCCTTCATCCGAACCTGTCCAAACCGGTTTCCGTTGGATTGGTTCGTACGAACCAACGCCTCGGTTGGTTTGGAAGCGGTTCAAAATTTTCGAACAGGTACCTCACCACCTTTGAAAGGAGGACCTTCTGGTCCGAATTTTTCATTTTAAAACCATCTCATCTTGTAAAATTCGGTATAATTTTTTTTTATTTGAAACAAATTACTAAAGTAAAATAATAAATTAAATAAAATATACTAACTAAGTGATAATGTAATTAATTAAACTAAAAATTTAAAATAATTGATAGAATGATTTAATTTTGGTATTATTAAATAAAAGAAAGAGGAAACAAAGAGATTAACAATAAACATAAAAATGAAAGAAAATAAAACTCAGAAATTAAAAGACTAAGAAATATGATCAGTATGGTAATTAAATAATATTAAGGAGATAATTCCTGGAATGTCAAGATTGACATTCCATAAACAGAAGGATAGGATTTGAGAGAGAATCGTGGGATCACATCCCATAATTTTTGCTCCTATCCCTTTTAAAAGATGAGTCTCCCTCCTCAGAAACCTCACTCATCTCCACCCTCTCCCTCTGTGACCCGTAACTGATCTCTCTGCTCTTTCGACCTCCCTCAGTCGCGACCCAGCAGCACCACCGCTGCCATCACCGCCGAGCACCACCACCACCATCGTGCGATAGCGTCATCGTCTATATCATCAGCATCTTAGGTGATTACGGGTCAGTAGCTCACCATCTGTTTCTGTTTATTTACACATATTATATATATACGTAAATATGTATATCACCATGGTTGTATAAAACAAACGGTTAAAGGTTTAATCTTTGATGATTGTAAACACTTGTAAAAAGGTTGAATAACTCACGATCACAGATAGATGCAAAAGATCATAATATATATACATATATATATATATCAGTATATATTTCACCTGTGTATAATATATATATAACAGAAAAACTAAGTTTAGATATTCATTAAAAATGTAGATGTAAACCTTTCGAAAATATGATAGAATAGTCATTGGTTATGATAATGGAGAAGAAAAGAATGAGTAAAACTATAAAAACCCAAGTTTCATAGCCATTAATGGCTGTTCCGAAGTCTTGGGTTGACTCACACTTAGGTTAAGTCGACCCACGTACCATAGCAGTTGAAATCGTGGACACTGGTATAAAATGTCCAGACGTCCAGCGTCCGGACGTTTTTAGGCAATGTACTGCACTGTCGAGACCTCTTTCATTTGGGTCGATACACAGCTTTGCTGTGTCGACTCATGAACGCCTGTAACACATTTGGTTCAACCCAGAGACCCTTTCAGTCGACTCACAGTGCCCTTACATGCCCTAAGTCAACTCTTGGCTTCTCTACATCGACCCCTTGTGGCTTGTGAAGGCTTGGGTCGACTCACGAGGTCTGTGAGTCGACCCACAACCACCATAGGCCGTGTTTGACATCTTTGAGTTGACTCACCACTGTAGACTCCCCATTTTTGATTAAATTGAACATCGGCCGATTCCCGTAGCTTTCCGATGATGAAAAGTGCATCAGTCATGTTCCAAAGGAGTTTCTGCACGTGTCTGAAAGTCTGAAGAGTACATCCAAATGTAAACCCAAACACCCCAAAACAACCAAAAAACCCTAAAAATACCAAAAAAACCCCTTGGTGCCACAACCCAGCGTGGCGCCACCTCAAGTGGCGCACACCCCTTTCCCCCAAAATATCTCACGCCTACTCAAAACTCAATTGCTAGCATCGCGCCATATCCTTTTAATCCACTAACCCAAACCATCTCAGGACCCCAAAACTAATCTAAACCGATTTATAACCAGGCGTTGCGCCATCTCAAAATAGCGCACGCCACTTGAAAGGAGACTTGGGCACTAAGTCATCTCCTTGCCCAAAATTCCCTATA
This sequence comes from Aequorea victoria, assembly GCA_032361285.1. Taxonomy (NCBI): domain Eukaryota; kingdom Metazoa; phylum Cnidaria; class Hydrozoa; order Leptothecata; family Aequoreidae; genus Aequorea; species Aequorea victoria. The sequence continues at coordinate 2,959 of JAUTBS010353860.1, read as the reverse complement.
AATAGGACCCCCACCACACTCTTCAATAATCAGAAAAAAACCAGAGAGAGAAAGAATAAGAGAAAAAGAGAAAAGATCGAAAAACATCTGACACATCCAAATTCGGTGAAAAATTCGCTTCAAACCTATTTTCTCTAACCTAAACCCTCGCCAACCTTCATATTCATTACACTTGGAAGGCCCCGAAGGCTCAAAGAACATGCAGAGGACCCCCCGGAGACGTGCCGTATGTGAGGATAGGCTACGGAAGCTGCCTAAAGCGTAGTTTGAGAAAGTACTCAGAAAGCTCAAAGACTGCACGGAAGGACTCTCGGAAGCCGCAGACACTGCTCGGGATACTCGCTAGCTCACGGGATATACGGTAGGTTTCCATACCCACTTACTTTGTAAAAATAATTTTTCTTCGAAAACTTCTGTCCTTCAATAAAAAATGGGAGAAGAGGCCGTTGGCCTCATTCTCCCGGGTTTTTCTTTTTTAAAAATATTCAAATATATTTTTCTTTTAGCCCTTTCCTTTCTTCTTTTTTTAGTCTTTTCGTAGAATCGCATGTTAGTTGTTTTTCTTCCTTCGTGTTAGTCTTTTAGTAGAATCATATTTTAGTCATTTCTTTTCTTTTCTAGACTGCATATTTCCTGCTTTAACAATATGCCTTTTACGCATAAACTGCACCGTTATGCTGCCATCTCCCCACTTGACATGCATAAAGTGTAAGTATGTGTAGAAAGCCTTAGTCCTAGGTTAAATTTTTACTTCTTTGTTTTCTTTTGCATGTTCTCTCTTTAATCTCCTTTCTGTATGTGCTATTTTTGATAAATTTAAGATAAGAACAAAATGGAACGGTTAAGTAGAGGCCGATCCTTGGATCAGACGAGAGGGGTGCCTAACACCTTCTCCTTTCGTACCCTAGCTCCCGAACCACAATCTCTAGTAAGGATGGACTAGTTTGCCTTGAACCACTTTTTGGTTTCTTGGTTTATCCAGAAACCAAGTGGTGACTCCAAAAACTCGCGCGGTCTTCAATATAGATGCACATTGCAAGGGAAAAACCCCTCTCTCTCCCCCAAAAATGCAGTGGGAAGGGCGACGAGATGGCGGGATCCCCACAGCTACACTTGAGGAAAACTACCAGATAGCACCTACGCCTTCGCATTGAAACTCACTTTTCGATCGAGATTTCTGGTAAGTCGTCATTTTAGCTTAGTTTTTATCGGTAAAGGGAGAAAGAGGTCGTTAGCCTCATTCTCCCCGGTTTTATTTTCATTTTTTGTACAAATGCCTTTTTTTTCTTCTCTTAAAAAAGCATGCAACGTAGTTTCTTTTTAGACTTTCTCTTAAAAAAGCATGGAACATAGGTTTTTAAACTATGTCTTGAAAACTATTTACGTGAAATGCCATATTTCTTTGTTTTTTTTTTCAATTATAAAAGACTTTCACGTACAAGCACACTATTTTCTTAAAATAGTATCCTCTTTTGGTCCTCTCGATGTCGAGCTCACTCTGCTATAGTGACGCGCGCCACCTTCAAAGAGTCCAAAAGTGGTGTGCGCCACCTCCAGAGAGTCCAAAAGTGGCGTGTGCCATGTTCATGTGGCGTGCGCCAGGTCAAGAGGTGGCGTGCACCACCTCTGTAAAAACTAGTGGCTTTCGAGTAGCTTGTTGTATCCTTTTCACATTAATAGAATGTCTATTTTCTAAATTATTGCACTGATATGTTGTTATCTCCCCTTTTGATATGCGGTTAAATGCAAGCATGCTTAAAATACCTTAGTTTTAGGTTAGGTTTTGGTTTATTGCTTGCTTTTGTTTAATCTCGCTTCAACCCCCATTATATATATATATATATGTTACTTTTGAAAAAAGATAAGAAGTAAAGAAATTGTTAAGTAGAGGCCATTTTTCTGATATGGCGAGAGGGGTGCCTAATACCTTTCCTTATCGTACCTTAACTCTCGAACTATTATCTCTGGTAACGATGGACTAATTTCTTAAAAGTTTTTTTTTTGGTTTATCATTAAAAACTAAGTGGCGACTCTAATTGTGCGGCCCTTTAACACGAACGCATTTGGGGGGCTCTCTTTTCAAAAACATAGAACCCCACTTTTTTTCTAAAACCCTAAAATTGAGAGCGTTTTATAAAAACAAGAGTTTTAAATAGAGGGAGGGTGGCAAGTTTTTTGAGAGGATTTCTCATAATGGTCACCGATCTAGCCACCGCCTCTCTCTCTCTCTCTCGTAACTAAAATCCTAACTGTCGTCTACAATATGAGTTCTTACCTAATAATCAGAATAAATCTCATATTTATTGAGAATGAGAGAAACTTGATATACAATTATAAACTACACTGGAGACCTAAGAATAATAATTAAATTGATTTTCAAAAAAATTAAAAAATTATATATCAGCACCCCGTGATATATTTTTAATTGTAATTAATCCACTAAATAATTACAATTGTACTCCAATTTAATTATCTCAGATCATTACGATAAGAGTTCTTCTTTGTCAGGTTATATAGTAAATAATATGATTCTCCGTGTTAAGATCCTAATATCCGCTTTGTGAAATTTAATTATTGATAATTTAATTTCACTAATATCTACAATTCTTGATTACCAAATTCAACTTATTTGATATACTACCAGATTAAATTAATAATTCACTGATCAAATTTATTAGTAGTAATAAAACTTATAAATTTATTAATGGGTGTGGGGGCCCGCCCTCTCATCTTCCCTCTTTCCCCAGGGGGTACACTGGGATGTGTGAGAAAGGAGGGGAGGGGTTTTTTCACCAAAATGTGCGTCCATGGGTTGAGGACCGCGCGATTTTTTTAGAGTCGCCACTTGGTTTTAAGAAAACCAAGAAACTAAAAAGGGGCCATTTTCAAGGTAAACCAGCCCGTCATTACCAGAGATCTTGGTTCGGGAGCCAGGGTACGAAAGGGGAAGGTGTTAGGC
>JAUTBS010353749.1:0-10534 GCA_032361285.1 Aequorea victoria | reverse complement strand
ACTCAAAGTGTCGAAATAATTCTAAAACTAAGCTCTGTTTAGATATCAGTTTAATGATAAAATAAATAAATTAATGATTAAATTAATACCATAAACATCACGTTAAAACTTATAAATAGAGAAGGGTTCGTTTAGTTGTTAAATTGATTTAATCAGCATTAATTGTGATTTATGATTATTACATGAATAAATTAGGGTGACGTGTGAACCGTAGATTGATTTTCTATTGCATTTGAGCTTTTCTTGGATATTAGCTGAGTGAATTTACATGCTATGTATCTTTTAATAAAATTCCAATATTCCCCAATTTCTATTGAAAAGTGAAATGCATATGTTTTAAAATACTTTTAAATGATATTGTATGATATTCTCTTATAGAAGAATCATGGAGTAAATGTTTTAAAATATGAAAGGACTTCTTAACAAATGTTTTACAAATTTTGATTCCTATACTATTATAAGATACAGACTTACGTCTAATGATGTGATATCTTAGTGACTCGTAACGAGACCAAATGAAATATATATAAGATACAGACTTACGTCTGATTATGTGATATCTTGGTGACTTGTAACGAGACCAAATGAAAAGTATATAAGATACAGACTTATTTTTGATGATGTGATATCTTGGTGACTCGTGTTAATAACGAGATAAAATAAAAAATATAATGTATATAAGGTACAGACTTATGTCTGATGATGTAATATCTTGGTGACTCGTGTTAATAACGAGACCAAATGAAAAACATAATATATATAAGATACAGACTTACGTCTGATGATGTGATATCTTGGTGACTCGTGTTAATAACGAGACCAAATGAAAAATATTTATATTTTCAAAGAATAAAATAATGGGTTCAAAGATCTCCCATTTTGAAAGGAAATAATGAGTTGTGTGTGTGCCTTTTTGAGTATATTGTATATCTCATACCATGATTATTTTTGATGTACAAAATTATTCGAATTCCCTATTTTGAACTGTGCCCTATTATGCATGTTCCATTCACCAGCTTTAGCTGACGTTGTGATATAATATTTTTAGAAAATCAGGAAAGAAGCTAGATGATGGACTCGGTAGTTTCAAGGGATTCAGGAATAAGACCTATAGAATATGCATTTTTGCTTCCGCATTTAATTAAAGAATAAATTAATTATGAGTTGATTATGAGATGATTATGAGTTGTCAAGACAACATATTGAGATATTATAGGCTATTTATCCCACTTTAGTTATATTAGATTTTAATTGATTAAATCCTTAGCATTGAGAAACTTGTAGCATATTATTAGCTAATTAAATGATTAAGGCTTACTTGGTTCATTGGGCTAAAGCCCAATATCTATGGCTGGTCACCTTTCCCAAATTAGGGCGTGACAAGCCAGTTCAGATCTAGAATCTAGTGTTATGGATGTGGCCGAGAGGACCATATCAAGAGATTCTGCAAATTTTAGAAGGCGGGGCAATGCCTCAATCAGCAGAATGCAGAATACGCCAACACATCAGCTACTGTATCAAAGACTTTAGTACACTGTCAATGAAGAATGTCTCCATCGTGCAGACCACGACACATAGTGGATCATTGATACAACAACCTCATACTATATCATTTCCCGGAGAGAGTTCTTTAGTTCTTACAAAGCTGAAGACTTTGGTACAGTTAGAATGGGCAATAAAAGCCATTCTAAGATCATAGGAGTTGGGGAGATTTTCATCCAGACTAGCGTTGTATGTCGGATGGTGCTGAGACACGTGAAATATTTTCCTGATGTACATCTTAATTTATTGTCAGGAAGTACTCTGGATCGCCTGGGATATAAGAATGCCTTCAGAAATGGTTGCTGAAAGTTGACCAATGGAGCGCTAATTGTAGCAAGAGGGTAAGCGTGTTGTACGCTTTTCAAGACCCAATTGAAGATCTCCTCATACAGCCTAAACACAGTTAAAGGTGAGGTTTCACCTTACTTGTGGCGTAAGAGGCTGACCCAAATGAGTCAATGAGATTCGAATATTCTGGAAAAGAAGGCGCTCATTTCCTTTGCCAATGGTATGGCCCCTGAGTTCTGTTTATTTGGGAAACAACAGAGGGCGTCATTCAGGTCATTTTTGAGGAAGAGGCCAGAGGTGTTGAGTTTGGTACACTCTGATCTTTATGGACCTATTGAAGAAGATACTTTTGGAGGCAGAAAGTATTTTATGACTTTAATTGATGATGCATCGAGAAAAATATGGGTGTATTTTCTCAAGAAAAAGGATGAGGTATTCTAATATTTTCAAAGGTTCCATACTATGGTGGAACAAGAGACCGGGAAGCGTTTGAAGTGTCTCTGCATATATGATGATGGCAAGTACACATCAAACGAGCTTAGAGCCTATTGTACTGACCGAGGTATTCAGCACAAGAAGACAGTCCATGGGACACCCTAACATAATAGAGTTGCAGAGAGAATGAATTGCACCATTACGGATAAATCAAGATGCATGCTCAGAATGGCCAAGTTACCTAAACCATTTCAGGGAGAAGCTGTTAATACTACCTATTATTTGCTGAACCAATAACCAGCTATCCCACTAAATTTTGAGACACCCGAGAAGATTTGAACTAGTGCAGATGTCTTTTACTCTCATTTGAGAGTGTTCGAATATAAGGCATTTGCTCATGTGTCGAGGGAGCAAAGATCCAAACTAGAAGACAGGTATACTCCATGCATTTTTGTGGGCTACGGGATATTGAGATGAAGGAGGTATCCGGAGCAGAGACGTGATTTTTTACGAAGACCAGACTATTGAAGACTTTATCTTGAAGCCAACAAAGTCTGTTAGTGCCCCAAGAATTGTACCAGCTCTTGTACAAGAAGGTGACATGGAGGAAGTACAAGATCCAGAAGCAACAGAAGATGGTGTCGAGCAGGAGGAGCATACCGCTCCACCAGAAGTCGAAGAAGAAGGTGTTCAGTAGGGGGAGCATACCCCTTCACCAGATGTTAAGGTAGAAAGTGTTGAGGAGGGTGAGTAGATCCCTCCACTAGAAGTCGATGAAGTGGATGTTGAGCAGGGGTAGGGGATTCCTCCACCAAAGATCGAGAAACATCAGGAGAGAAGAACGATCGGAGAGCATATACCGCCGATTAGAGATCATGCTTCTGATGATATGACAGCTGAAGGGGAACCCAAAGGTTATCGGGAGGCACTGATCCAGAGAAAGAAAGGTCAGAGAGGAGCAAGAAGTGAAGATAGTAGAGATTCACCCCGACAGGAATCCTGCAAGCATACTAATGATAGCTGTGTCCAGGGACAAGCTCGATGTTTTCAGAGATCTGGACAGAATGGACTCCAACGGAAGAGATTGGCGACACTTCCTCTCCATGGGGATGGATGGGGAGATTTGATGGGATCCATCCCTCAAGTTCAGTTTTCCCATGCATGCGATACTCCTGCATGCCATCGCCGACTTCGCCGAAGTCATCCTGCCATTTGCAGCCTTCGTTGAAATCTCTAGTCAGCGCTTACCAATGTTGACGTTGGAAGATTGAGCTGAGGACAAGATAAGATTTTGAGCAATCGTTCAGAAACGCATCTGATCACCTTAGAACACCAATAAATTAAAGGGAGCCTCTGCATTGAAGCAGAAGAAGAGAAAAGACGGGAAAAACAGAGCAGTGTGTGAGTTCTATTGAAGGATCGAATCAATCGATCAGGGGTTTGAAGGCATTGAGCTTTGCTCTGCCTATGTTAGTGTGTGAGTGTTGAGAAATAAGTCTCAGTGTTGAGTGAGTTTGTAATACAGAGAGTGTGTTTGCTCTCTGAAAGTATTTCTCTCTCATCCTCCATATTTTTCCTTCACTATTTATTAATCTCATTTTGTTTTCGCTCTCCGTGGACGTAGGTTAGTGAGCTGAACTACGTAACTGCTCGTTTATTGTGTGTGTTATTGTTTGCCGGTGACAGTGAACGATCCTAACACAAGAAACCAAAGTTACCATTATCTTCTTCAACCCACTCGTAATTGCAAACCCTCTCTACACACTCTCTCTAAATACTCTTCTTTCACTCACGATTACATACCCAAATAATCGCCAACCAATAACTCTCTTTTCCGATATGTTTGCCCCAAACAAGTAAAAGCATTTAAGTTATTGAAAAGGAAATAACAATCCTAATAAAGCCATGTCAAAGTTCAAAAGAGCTGTCAATGGTGCGTAACACCCAATCGTCGTTAACCCTTAAACCCACCCCATCGCCCAACCTCTTTCTTCTCCCCTGCCTCTCTCACTCTCGGTGAGATAGAGGCTGAGCACCTCTCTCTGCACAATACTATTCCTTCTCTCTCTAGGAATAAAGGGTTTTACTTTAAAAAAGATATATAAAGTGTCCTTTAAATTTCTCTTTGAAAAAAATGGCATAAAAACTCATGATGGAAAAATGGTAAAGGATTACCTTATATTAACACCATTCAATAGATAAGACTACTACTAAGGTCATATTTGATATGACCAATATAATTGGATAGAATAAGAAGAAAAAGTAATACTTAACCTTTTTTTTAATACCATGACATAGTAAATGACATTATATATACTATTGTATTATTTGTATCATTATTGGTTAAAATTAGATAAAGTATAAAATAATAGTTGAAGAACTATTTTTGGCCATTGAATAATAAAGAAAGATAATACGGAGTATGGGAAAATAGTTTTAAGGGGAAAGGCGGGATAAATAATTCTATGAATACCAAACTATTAGTCCCCCACATAGAGAATTGCCCAATACAATGAATCAAACATGGACCTAATAATTCGAAGAGATAAATTGTATAGATGTGGGTCCCACATATTTTTTTAGTCCAGCCCAACTCCCTAATTTGTCAAAATAAACATGACTTAAGATTATAAAAAGGGTCATGCTAACAACAGCCTGATAAATTGCCATTAAAGCCTATCAAGAACAAAAAGTCTCAATATCAATACACTTTTAAAAATATAAAAAATTAGCTTAAAAACATTCAGTTAGGGGTAAAATGGTAAAGAATCACTTTCAATTAACACTATTCACCCGACAAGACTGATACTAAGACAATGTTTGATGTGACGAATATGATTAGATATAATAAGAAGAAAAAGTAATACATAGGTCCTACAATTTTTTTTTAATACCATGAGATAATGAATAACATTATATATACTGATGAGTATAAGTTAATCAGTCAGCCAATGCCGACCGAATGGGAGACAACCTAATGTTCGGAAGACGATCACCTGACAGTTCACACGGGCATCTCGATCTGACAGAGCAGATCGACAACGTTAAAGCATGAATCCAGAAAGGCGACACCCTCAAGTAGAAAGCTCTAACACCATGCTCAGACAGTTCTTACTTATTCATTCATCGACGGGGTAAAACTCAAAAGATCGACCGACCAACGAAGTACTCAGGAGCAACCAAAGAAGATACACTCGGCCAGAATTTATCATGCTCAAGAAAGATCATGAGCCCAAGCTAGGTTTGCCCAAGCCCGACCAAGTGGATCCCGATCAAAGGGATTCATGCGTTCGACCAGTCAGCCCCGGCAGGCTGAGTACCAATAACCCTCAGCTCCGAAATCAGTGCCACTAATTTAGCCGAACATCACTCCCGCCAGCTGTCTCCGCGAGAAATTAGCAAGCAGATCAACATGGATCCCAAGATCCTCGCTCGGATAAGGCAGTTTCCATACTTGACCTCTATCACATCCCTAGGATCGTGGGTAATCCCGAAAAATAAGAGATTCTCTCCAAAGATTCCATATCTCTACAGTACTATAAATAAATATACATACGGAGGAAGAAAGGTATGCCATTTTTTATAATTTCTACACACTGTTAGTATATTCAACACTCCACTTCTCCCTATTATCAAGTCTCTGACTTAAGCATCAGAAAATCTTAGGCTGGTACTCCATCGGTGCCTAGATTCTAACATTTTGCAGGGCCATTCACCAGAGGTAGACGAACCACACGGCTTCCTTAATCGGAATCAAACTACGTCTGTCGAACCGTTCAGATTGAGGTACCAACATTTGGCATCGTCTGTGGGAATGATTTTAACAAAGTTTCATTCTCCGGTATACTGTGCTCTGAATAGTCGCGACTCGATCTATGGCTTCTGTAGAAAACCGTCACCAAAACCCTCCTCAAGGGGGTCAACCTCCCAATATTGAGCAGCAGCTACAAGGCCTAACTCAGCTAATCCAAGGCTTGGTTCACCAGAACCAAGCCATCAACCAAAGGCTCGATGAACAAGCTCGGATCCTGCCTCTTCCTCCCCTTCCCTCTTGAGTTCCTCATCCCGAAGGAAGACAACCATCAATCCAATAGCCCAGCAATGGGGGCCAAGGTCAAGAAGAGGAGATGAACGCGGGTGAAGATGTGGCCGAAAGTAGGACTCGCCCTCAGGATAGAAACTGAGATCCTGTGCGGGCCGAGGACGTTCAACCCGAGAAGACTGATGCCTCCACCGCTATGGAGGTTGAACTCAGGAAAGTTAAAGACCAGCTCAACAATGTGACGGCGGCCATGAAAGGAAAAACTATGGCAGTCGTCGATGACCTTGTCCACAAAATAGATCTACCCTTCTCCTCGGCCATTATGGCCGAGCCTTTGCCATTTAAGTTCAGGATTCCTTAGATGGAGGCCTTCGATGGGTTGAAAAATCCCCTAGATCACCTGGAAACATACAAGGCTTACATGCATCTACACACTATCCCGGATAAGATCATGTGCCGAGCATTATCAACTACACTCAAGGGCTCAGCCCGTGTATGATTTAGTAAACTAAAAGGGGGGACCATCTCATCGTTCACTCAACTGAGTAAACTATTCGTAGGACACTTTATCGGTGGTCAGCGACATCTCCGACCGGCCACATACTTCCTCAATGTCAAGCAAGGGAAAGACGAGACTCTGCGCTAGTATGTCACTCGGTTCAACACTGAGGCTTTGAAGGTGGATGACATTGATGATAAGGTGGCCCTAACGGCGTTCATGGGTGGCCTCCAGCCCACGAAATTCCTCTTCTCGTTGGCAAAAACACCACCAACAAGTATGACCGAGCTCATCATGAATGCATAGAAATACATGAATGCTGAGGATGCCCTCAGCGCTCGGGAAGATCGACCTTCTGAGCCAACCAAGAAAGTAGAACATGAAAAGAAGACCGATCGGAAGAAGCGAGATGAATGGGATCGTCCAAAGCAGTCCCGGGAGTTCGACCGAGCGTAGCCTAGCTCGGTCGATTTCAAACGCCCCAGACTTCCAGCCAACTATTTCAAAAGGTATACCTCCTTAAATACCTCTGTTGAACAGGTCCTCCTGCAGATAGAAGATAATCCCGAGCTATAGTGGCCAAAGAAACTCAGGTCTCAACCGACCCATCGCAATCCAGACAAATACTATCGTTTCCACAAGGACCACGTCCACAACACGGAAGACTGTTTTGACCTAAAAGAACAGATTGAGGCATTGATTCAAAGTGGGAAACTCAACAAGTTCTTGGTCGAATGGCAAAACCGAGAGAATCCTCGGGGCCGGCAAGATAGGCCGCTATTGCCCCCCAAAGATAAAGACCTGGCGGGCGAGGTCCGAGTAATCTCCAGAGGGTTTTCCAAAGGAGGGGAGAGTGGCTCTTCAAGAAAATCTTACACTAGACGACTCAGAATCGAGGGACCTACTGATGTCTGTATGACCGACGGACCGGGTAAAATCACAAAGGCTGAGTAGGACATCATCTTCACCAAAGCCGAAGCCCGAGGAGTGCAACATCCACATGACGACCCCCTAGTCTTCACCATGGTCCTGGCCAATTACAAAGTGTGTAGGACCCTAGTGGACAATAGCAGCTCAGCCGATATCCTGTTCCTCAATGCCTTTGATCAGCTCAACATTAGCCAAGAGAAATTGCACCCGGTCAGATCACCCCTCGCAGGGTTTACTAGAGAAAAAATATAGCGGCTAAGGTCGATCGAACTGCCTCTTACGATTTGCTCTACCCCAAAGTAGGCAACACAAATGGTCAACTTCTTAGTGGTGGACTGCTCATCGGCCTACAATGCCATCCTAGGGCGACCATCCCTCAATCAGCTAAGGGACGTGACCTCCACATACCACCTGATGATAAAGTACCCAACCGAGCATGGGGTGGTGGGGCTTAGAGCTGATCAGATCACAATCTAAGAATGTTACAACACCTTTATCTGAGAGCCTAAGCTAAAGGAAACCATGACCCTCAACGCAGCTGAAGTTTGAGATGAGGAGCTTGTCCGAAGAGGAGAACTGATGGAGGACCTCCTCAAAGTTAGCGTAGATGAGTGCAGACCCGGCAGAGAGGTTCAGATCGGATTCGCCCTCTCCCTTGAGATGAAAGTCAGGCTGGTCGAGTTCTTGAAAAAACATCAGTCCATTTTTTCCTGGACGCACGAAGACATGACCGGGATCAGTCCCGAGGTGATCACACACCACTTATGTGTCGACCGACTACACAAACCGGTCAAACAAAAGCAACGGATCTTTGCCAAGGAGAGGAACAACGCTGTAACAGCCAAAGTTGAATGACTCTTGAAGGCTAAGTTCATTGAGGAAGTGCAGTATCCCGATTGATTGGCCAGCATCGTCCTCGTAAAGAAGTCGAATAGAAAGCAAAGGATGTGCATCGACTTCACCGACTAGAACAAGGCTTGCCCAAAGGACAGTTATCCCCTGCCCAGGATTGATCAGCTCGTCGACTCTACCAGTGGCCATGAACTCCTCAGTTTCATGGACGCTTTCTCGGGTTACAATCAGATACTCATGAATGAAGTCGACCAAGAGAAAACTTTCTTCATTACAGACCGAGGGACCTACTGCTACCAGGTCATGCCTTTCGGCCTAAAAAATACAGGAGCAGCCTACCAACGATTGGTAAACCTCATTTTCAAAAAGCAAATTGGAAGAAATGTTGAGGTATATGTAGACGATATGCTTACAAAGAGCAAGAAGGCGCTCGACCACCTTGCGGATCTAGAAGAAACTTTCCAGGCACTACACGATTTTAACATGAAGTTGAACCCGACCAACTGTGCGTTCGAGGTCTCGGGAGGCAAATTCCTCGGTTTCAAGGTTAGCAAATGGGGTATCGAAGCCAACCTTGAGAAAATCAAGGCAATCCTAGAGATACAGTCTCCGAGGAATATTAATAAGGTACAAAAGCTCACCGGCCGGTTGGCAACTCTAAACCGTTTCCTTTCAAAAGCGACGGACAAATGTGCTCCCTTCTTTGGCGTCCTAAAGAAGGCCTTCGAATGGACGGAACAGTGTGAACAAGTATTTGTTGACCTCAAAGAGTACTTAACGTCTCCTCCTCTGCTCTCCCGAGCATTACCCGGCGACGAACTCTTGCTCTACCTAGCAATTTCAGACACTGCAATAAGTTCAGCCCTTGTCAGAGAAGATGACGAGATCCAGAGACCAGTCTACTATACTAGCCGAGCATTTCGAGGGGTCAAATCCAGATATCCCCAAATGGAGCAGTTGGCATTTTCCCTAGTCATCTCAGTCAGGTGACTACGACCCTATTTCTAGGCTCACACCATAGTAGTCCTAACGGATCAACCACTACGACAAGTACTGCAAAAACCCAAAATTTCTGGTCGGCTAGCACGATGGTCAATAGAACTTGGCAAGTTTGACATCCTGTACCGACCACGTCCAGCCATCAAAGGGCAAGCAGTGGAAGATTTTATTGTCGAGTTCACAGTCCAATAGCCAGAACAAATAGCCGACCCCCTGACCCATTCTCAAGAGGCAAAATCAATCTTTGATAATGAGCAGTTATGGACAGTTAACGTGGACAGTTCCACAAACCAACTAGCCAGCGGCGCAGGTCTCATCCTCATCTCTCCGCAAGGAGATACGTTGGAGTACGCTGTTCGTTTTAGCTTTCGGGTGACCAACAACGAAGCCGAGTATGAGGCAGTGATCGCGCCTTAGTGATTCAAAGTTGGTGGTCGGTCAAATCTAAGAAAAGTATGAAGATCGAGAAGACCGAATGAAAGCTTACAAAATAATCACCAATGAGCTGAGAGCCAAGTTCGATAAAATCATAATCGAGAAAGTCCCTAGAGATCAAAACCACCGAGCTGATGACCTTGCTCGGCTAGCCTCAGCTACCGAGGGGCAGATAAGTAAGGGAATATTGATAGAATACCTGATCCAGCCGAGCATTTCCCGAGAAGAAGAATCGCTAGCAGTGAATTGGGCACAAGCCTGCGTAACCTGGGCGAAGAGTATAATCAACTTCTTACAAGATGGTCAGCAACCTACCAACCAAGCATAGGCAAAGAAACTAAGGTATTGAGCAAGAAAATATATGATCATCGATAATGCCCTGTAGAAACATGGCTTCTCGGCACCCTATCTAAGGTGTATTTCAAAAGAAGAAGCCGAGTACGTCATGAAGGAAATACACGAAGGTATATGTGGCAACCACTCGGGCGCTCGGGTCCTATCGGGTAAAATCC